>LVTN01000561.1:1627-65685 GCA_001649415.1 Musa itinerans | reverse complement strand
TATATATATATATTCCCTCCTTAGCAACAAGTTGAAAGATTCTGATCACATATGTGGCTGAATTATATTCGTCAGGGACAAAGTAATCTTGAAAGGTCAGATTATGTTAAAGTACGAAGTAGTCTTGGCTTGTCCGCTCAGTGTCTTGTTCTCCCCTTCACTTACCATCTTCTCACTGATTCCCATGGCCTACACTGTTCATCATGTAATGCGCCTAAGGGACTGCAACAGTGTCACCACCTCTCATGCGGGACCAGCCATTATACTTCACATCTCTGCCACGGATTCCATCTGGCTTCTGCTCAGACGCGAAAGGGAAGCATGTTCGTGTTGCATGCACACGTCTTAAAGCTCACAAAGCTCAATTATATGTTCCATTTTCTTCACTTCATTGCCAAGAGCTGACTTTAGATCGTTCATGTACCCAATGGGTGGATGATAGAGAGCATGCCCGCGTTGGCTGTTGGCCCGACGACCGAGCTAGCTCCATTGATCACGGGGTCTTCTCTCCTCCCACTATAGCCACCTCCATTGTTGATGCGCGTGCGTAAAAAAGGTAGCTTGATGTGTGTATCTCCCTGTAAAGGAGGGGCCTTTGGTGAACCCACAATTCGAGTGGAAGTGCCTCCCCTCCTCGTGTTCCTTAATTCTCTCAGAACAGTCACAGTGAGCGGAATATAGACTGAAGCATCCCATGATTAATCTTGCAGCATAGATTTGTGCTCATGATGGAACAATTAAAGTACTTCTCTTTGTAGAGTTATAATTGATGTGAATAGATCAACTGATGAATTGAGTACTCCTCTTGCTTTAAGCTTGTGCAAGCAATTATTGCCCAACTCAGAGGTGTGAAACTATTGTTTAGATACGAATCGAATCCTTATAGGTGGACACGTTTCCCACTAAGGATCATGTCCTTGCTCTTTTAGGGGAAGTGGGAAGTGAGTGTGGAGGGAGAGGTTGAAACTGGCTTCCTTCTACATCTCACTCGTTTCCTGGGGGAGGTTTTACTCAGCTTTTGGTTTATCCAGTCATTAGCAGCTCCATTATTGTGGCTATCACTATAACTTACCCTTGCATGCATATCATGCTATATATATCTCTAAGGAGCCAGAAGCCCAATGTGCTTTCTTTCTTTTTCCATTCACCTTTTGTGATATAGTGGATATCAACAAATCTCATGACCAGTTCAAAAAGCATGTCAAAAAGGAAGAGAAGCACTAATCTACAGTGAAGATAAAACTCGAAAGGTCATATTCATGTTCTTCTGCCACTTGATCAGCAGTTTTGATCTGAGGTAGGCATTATTTTGTTGCATCAAGTGGAGCAGTAATAATTAACCAAGAAGCACTTATCTGAGGCAGCCATCACCTACAATTGTCCCAATGAAGCATGTGTTGCTGCAGCAGTTTGCCAGAGGATGAGAACGAGCAATCCGGCTTTCTGGCAATCCACTTCAAGGGACATATCATAATCACCAAAACACAACCGGTAGGTGCAGTCACAAAAATCTAAATGCATATATTTGAGAGAAAGGTCAAAGAGGACAACTTTACTGAAGAAACTGTCCGTTCCTTTTGACAATGTTGTGTCACCCATGGCCAAGATCTCGACACTGATCGAGTCTCTGCATGTTGCCTTTTCACTGCACCCATTATCTTCTCTATCATCTTATTATTGGTTTTTCCTTAAAACTTGGAGAAGGGAAAGAGAATAATAGAGGGACTTTTAATCTATGTTTTGGATTGATACAATTGGAATTGGATTGATTCAAGAGCACTTATCTATATTGACTAAAAGATAAAGTATAAAATTTTTAAAACAATAAAAAGATCTATCATATCCTAAATAAATCTTTTCATCCTAATTTATTTATTTAAATCTAAATCTTTATCTTTTTTTATCTAATCATAACTATTTAAATTAATCTTAATATAATCCCTTAATTTAAATAGTTGTAACTTAAAGCTATCTTCAAAGTAAAATTTTTCTTTTACTAAAGTTTTTGTGAATATATCGACAAACTCGTCTTTGGTTCTATTATTTTTATATTTTTAACTTTTTTTAGAATCTTTAGTAATTATTTATCTTCACTTTTCTGAAGACTCATCAGAACCATTATTGCCTTTTGAAGCTTGAGATTTTTTAACTTGGTACCCTTTTGAATGTTTATCATTAGAACTTTCTTCAAAGTTGTCATCCTCATCTTCATTATTGCTAGTGCTCTATGTTTTGGTAGCGTTTGTAATAGGATTATCAGCGGTAGATTAAAAAAATCGAAAACTTTTCGTTTCTTCGATTTCTCATTGCTCTTATTAGAACTTTCATCAACTTTAGCCTTATTCTGAGGCATCATCTTATTAGTTTGAATTTTGAAGGATTCGTCATGTGATGTATAGACCCACAAAAATTTAGATAATCAAAACTTTTATACCATAATGTCAATTCATATAACAATAGCATGTAAGTAGAAATCTGAAAATAATAAGGGAAACACTTTATATTTTGTCATCCTCATAATTGCTATCAATTTTTTAATTTTTTTTAATCATAAATCAAGCATTTTTCATCATTAAAAATAGTATAATATCCTTTTCTCATTAATTTCCCTATACTAATGAGATTTTATTTTAAAATAGAAATAAACATTATATCATTGATAATTTTTTTTCCAGATTCAGTGTTCACAGCAATTGTTCATTTTTCTTCCACTTGAATCTTATTATCATTTCCCATCTGTACTATTGATTTGATTAAATCATCAAGCCTTTGGAATAAACTTCTCCCCTATCGATTAGTGAATCTACTATCAAAAACCAAACATACTATAAAAAAATATTTTCTTTATCCTATTTTTATCATTATTTTTCTCATAATTTGTTTGATTTCTATTCCAATAATTTTTTTCAAGATGACCATTTTTTTTTTCAATAAGATCATGAAGGAACATTTGGATTTTTATTTTTATACCAGTAATCTTTTTTAATATGTCCAATTTTTTTGCAATAAAAACATCGATATGTTTCTTTGTTACCTTCGTTCGAGTTCCTTTGACCCTTATTTGGCTTCTGAATTTTTGTTTTTAGTCTTTTTGAATTTTTATTTTCGGTCTTTCTAATCTATCTTCATTAAAGAGCATGGTCCGAAGTTTTATCTAAAGATCTATTTACTTTTTGTTCATGAACTAAAAGGGAACCTATTAATTCATCAATAGACAATGTACTTGTATCTTTAGCTTTTTCTATAGCGGTAGAAATCATATCAAATTTTAAAGATAAACTTTGTAAAATATTTTCTACTACAGTTTGATCTTTTTATGTTTTCACTATAAGACCTCGTTTGATTCATAATTGATAATACTTTTGAGAAGAAATCAATGATAGATTCAGAATCTTTTATCGTAAAAGTTTCGAATTCATATCGAAGAATTTGAAGCATTAAAATTTTTACCTTATTTGTGCTTCCAAAGATACTTTTTAATATTTTTCAAACTTTTGTTGATGTTGATGTCATCATGATTCGGAGAAAAAGATAACTTATTGTAGCATATAGAGGGCTCTTATATCTTTCTGTATATTCTCATTCATTTGATTTTTTTGATCTTTAGTAATATTAGGATCTTATAGATCATACTTAACCAAATCATCTTCTCCTAATTTCACAATCCTTATGAAATAAATAAATTTTTTAATCTTAAAAACCTAAAATTAATAATTATCACCTTTGAAGATAGGAAGAATTTGATTATAAATACTTACTCCAATGACTGCAATCTTTTTTCTTTTTTTTTTGATCTACTAAGTCTTCCCTTCTTTTTTAATCAATGTACTCATATTGATTTTCTTCGAATCAGCCTCTAATATCACACTATTGGCTAAGAGAAGGGGAAGAGAATAATAGAGCAAAACTAAGAATACTTCCAATTTGTAGTGCTTTGAATTGATCAAGAACTCTTATTTATATTGACTAAAAGATAAAATATAAAAATTTTAAAATAATAAAAAATCTATCGTATCTCAAATAAATTTTTTCATCCTAATCTATTTATTTAAATCTAAATCTTTATCTTTTATTTTATCTAATCTTAACTGTTTAAATTGATCGTATACCTTTTTCACTTTCTTCATCACAACCTTATTAGAATCTTGTGCTAGAGATTTATCAAAGAAAGCTGCTTAGCGAACTCATTGAAATCGAGGATTATAACCACGCATTCACGTACAACTCTTATCGCTGAGCTTGTCGTCTGTCCAACTATGAAGTCAAAAGACGCATAAAACTAAACCCTTGTTGTCGAATCTTTCTATGTCGTTTGAAACATTGCCCGAAAGCAGTAATCCATGAAACAAAAGATGATCTAAAACCCTTCTTAGATGTCTTAATTAATCTTGTGTGATCTGTAAAGCAGTGTTCTGGATATCTCTTACAGTATAAAGTGGCTAAATAGCAGGTCAAAAGTCAAGAATTAGGTAGCCAATAACAAAAAATTTACAGATTCCAAAACTATTTTATCAGCATTGACTTGATTGATCCTTTAAATATAAAGATAATGCAAGTAATTGAATGGGGACTTCGACCTACCACCTATGAGAATTGCATATATTCATCCTTTCTAAAATTTCTTTGGAGGAATCGTTTGACATTATTTTTTTCATTTTAAAATATAATTTGAAAACCCCTTTAAATGAAGTATTTTAGTAAATGTCACATTTTGATTATCTATATATAATAAATTTAACCACTTTTATTAAGCATTTAATTATCAGAGGTAGGCAAGTCCACGTGCAATTTGAGATACAACTAATCTTGTTCTTGAAATCTACCTAAAGCACAAAGCGCATAAATTGGATTACGTCCGACTTTGCATCTCCGGTTGACGCGGAGTCAAAATTGTTGACTCTCACAGAACAGTCAACGTCAGTGGGGCGGGTGACAACCGCCGTCGCGTCACTTTCCCACGCGTTGTCAAGCCCACGGGAGCTTTGTCAAAATTGTTGACTCTCATAGAAGATGTGATGCGTAGATCCGCGATCCCGTACCAAGCCATCAGAACCAACCACGTAGCTTAACTGCGTGGGTCCCACCGTAGCACCGCGACCCAACGTGCAATTCCGCCGCGTGTCCTTAAACCACCTGCGGGCCCACACCCCACGACTCTTTCCCTCTAAATAGCTGCCCATCCTTCCCCTCGCTCATCGGCGCTCGATCTTCTCTTCCATCTCCTTGCAATGGTGACGGTGGAGAACTCCGATGCCGTGTTCCCCGCCGGGACCGTCGAAGGGGTAGAGTTCGCGCGGCGCGTTCCACTCCCACCCCCTCGGCCATTCCTAGACACCTTGAGGGCCAACCTCAAGGAGACTCTCTTCCCCGATGATCCCTTCCGGCAATTCAAGAACGAGACGGGGTCAAGAAGGTTCCTAGTGGGATTGAAGTACTTCTTCCCGGTCTTCCAATGGGCTCCGAGATATAACCTTAGTCTCTTAAGGTCGGACCTCGTTGCGGGAATTACGATCGCCAGCCTTGCCATACCCCAAGGGATTAGCTACGCCAAGCTCGCCAACCTGCCGCCAGTCCTAGGCCTATGTGCGTATATCTTGGTTTGGATTGAAGCTGTGGTGCGATTGACGTAAGACTCAATCATGTATGCTTGCCGTTGTTGTGCATGCAGATTCGAGCTTTGTGCCGCCGATGGTGTACGCAGTGATGGGGAGCTCGAAGGATCTCGCAGTGGGGACTGTGGCGGTGCCATCGCTGTTGATTGCGTCGATGCTGGGAAAGGACGTGCCGCCGTCGCAGAACCCGACACTGTACGTGCACTTGGTCTTCACCGCGACGTTCTTTGCCGGGGTCTTTCAAGCGTCCTTGGGGCTGTTAAGGTACGTGGATTCATTTCATCTTTATGTTTTGATGTCTTTTCCTGGCATGAAGTGATCTGAAAACCAAGCCATGTTATGGATGCATGAAGAGCTCGATCGGGGGTACAGAACTAAACAGCCGCATGAAGAATTTTATGTTCTTTTTTTCTCTCTTTTTTGCGTCTTGAAGAAAGAAGAGTTCTATATTGCTATCATGAATACGAAGATAAAGACCTGAAAGGAACAGATCAGTATGCTAGTGTCGAAGTGCTTTTACATTTGTCAAAAGGAAAAAGAGTTCATGGAGGATTAATTGGAGAGACAGAACATGTTGTCGTGGAGGCCTCACAGACTAAACTGTTTCTGGAGAGGAGGTGACCACTGAGGAAGTACTTAGACATGCACACAGACATACCATTTTTTTCTTTATTTTATCTCTTTAATAGTCTTTCATTTGGCTTCAATAACTTTAATCTCATCAACTTCAGACTGGGTTTCATAGTTGACTTCTTGTCGCATGCGACCATCGTGGGATTCATGGGGGGAGCTGCCACAGTGGTGTGCCTTCAACAGCTGAAGGGGATGCTGGGCCTCCAACACTTCACCACAGCTACTGACCTTATCTCGGTGATGGAATCTGTTTTCACACAAACCCATCAGGTTCTTGATCACCTCTCTTCCTAGTGACACTCATCAATTCCAACTAAGTACAGTTCATCCGACTTTACCGGCACATGTTTTTCTTATAACAAAGAATCTCATTTTTGTCATGCCACCACTTCAGTCTCGTGCATATTTGACCTTTGAGATTAATGGAAATCCTGCATGTCACAAGGTCCCCGACGAATGGTGATGGTTGTGGTTGCTTTTTCTCGCAGTGGAGATGGGAAAGTGTGGTTCTCGGCAGCTGCTTCCTGTTCTTCCTCCTCCTCACACGCTTTTTAGTAAGGAGTCACTCTCACATGACTGTTGACTTGCTCTCATCATTCAATGAATAGAACAAAGCTATGATGACATTATCATTCGTCCTTCCTTCCAAATCATTGGTAATATTATACTTCTATTTCTTTGTTTAACTGTTCAATTATTTTTGCTGTGATCAGAGCAAAAAAGGCCCCAAATTCTTCTGGATCTCCGCAGCAGCTCCATTGACGTCGGTGATACTGGGGAGCCTCGTGGTGTACCTCACCCATGCAGAAAACCACGGTGTGCAAGTGGTGAGTTCTCAGTCCCTCTCCTCGAAACGACAGCCACTAGATATAGATCATCCTGAACTCAATCTGGGTCGTCATCTTGAAGATTGGCTACTTGAAGAAGGGTCTGAATCCACCATCACTGAGTAATCTGGTTCTCTCAGCACCGCACATGATGGTAGCACTCAAGACTGGCATCATCACCGGGATCATCGCCCTTGCGGTATATACTTCCTCATGATGCATAACATATCATCAAATTTGGTGGAGAAAAATGACTTTGATGTGCACTGCAGGAGGGGATCGCTGTGGGGAGGACTTTTGCCATGTTCAAGAACTACCATATAGATGGCAACAAAGAGATGATCGCCTTTGGGACGATGAACATCGCCGGATCTTTGACATCCTGCTACCTGACCACCGGTGCGTTCCTCTGCAGGCATTCAAGTTTTCTAGCTAGCTACTGTTTAGGAGTTGTGATCCCAATGCTTTGTACGATCAGGGCCGTTCTCGAGGTCGGCGGTGAACTACAACGCCGGCTGCAAGACGGCGTTCTCCAACGTGGTGATGGCGGTGACGGTGATGGTCACTTTGCTGTTCTTGACGCCCTTGTTCCACTACACTCCTCTGGTGGTGCTCTCCGCCATCATCATATCTGCCATCGCCGGCCTTATCGACTACGAGGCGGCGCTGCACCTGTGGCAGGTCGACAAGATCGACTTCTGCGTCTGCATGGGTGCATACTTGGGCGTCGTCTTCGGCAGCATCGAGATCGGGCTTGTCATTGCAGTACGTTCTGCGTCGCAATCTATACTGAGACGACATCAGGACAAGCATAAGCTAACTGCATTAGACGCTGTTGCAGGTGGCGATCTCCATGCTTAGGGTTCTACTCTTTGTGGCGCGGCCGAGGACCACCGTCCTCGGAAACATCCCCAACTCGTCGACCTACCGGCGCATGGATCAGTATTCGGCGGCGCAGAGCGTTCCCGGAGTGCTCATTATCCGAATCGACGCTCCGATCTACTTTGCCAATGTGAGCTACTTGAGAGAGAGGTAAGGTATGCATAAATCTCATGTCCTGAAGTGATAGAATTATCTGATGGATATGGTTTTCATTGATTAGGATAACAAGGTGGATCAACGAAGAGGAGGACATGCTAAAATCCAAGGCAGAGACCAGTTTACATTACGTGATACTAGATATGGGAGGCAAGTATTTCCTCTTCTTCTCGCTTTCCTGAGACTCGTGATGAATCGATCCAGTTTTGCTTGACTTGTCACGACACTCCTTATCTGCGGCAGCTGTGGGTAGCATCGACTCAAGTGGGACTGGAATGCTGAAGGAGGTCAAGGAGAGTTTGGGCAGAAGGGGCCTTCAGGTACTGAGCTCTCTGGTGGCTCGATCAAGCAGGATGCTTAATCCTGATGCATTTTTGTGACCCGGATTTCACCTTGATGCTTTGATGATTATCCATCAGCTGGTGCTGGCAAACCCTGGAAGCGAGGCGATTAAGAAGATGGATAAGTCGAAGGTGCTCGAAACCATCGGTCAAGAGTGGATCTTCCTCACCGTGGGCGAGGCAGCTGCTGCGTGCAACTTTATGCTCCGCACATGCAAGTCCGGCATGGTCGATGAGGCAGAGCGCGAAAACATCGTCTGAGAGCGTGGATGGAGTATATATATATATATATATATATATATATATATATATATATATATATATATATATATATATATATATATATATATATATATATATATATATATATATATATATATATATATATATATATATATATATATATATATATATATATATATATATATATATATATATATATATATATCACTGAATTATCTTGAATTGTATCAGAAATGTTGTATGTCAGTCTCCTTGAGCCTCATTTTCTGATGGAAGAACTTCTGCCACCACAAAGAGATTTTATGTGATAACAGTTAAGAATTTTCTAACTATATAAGAAAATCTTATTATTCTGTTGAGGAAAATCTTTTCTCCTAGCTTGTATAAATAAAGCGCACATATCAAACACAAAAACATATTTCATTCTTTCATCATGAAATTAAGGGGAAGATCGGTTCCTGCTCATCATTGATTGCAATGCTTTCCAAAAGCTAAGAATTTTGACGATGCCTGAATTCAATGATCTGTACATGGAAACACCTACAGAAAGTATGTAGAATTTTCTGTTTAAAGAGTTCAGATTGTCAAAATCCATGACATCTTCAGGTTGTGTTCATCGATAATTTCAACCAGAAAGAAAAGTTATGGCCGCCATGGATCACCACTCAGAAAGCAGATGATGGTTGAGTCATGATCTCAAAGAAGCCAACAACTCCTATTGGCACAGAGACCAGCCACAGTGTAATACAACTCAACCATCTGCTACTCGTGCAAATTGCAATCCGATGACTCATCGTTGTTATTGCACATAGCACTCGCTGAAGCTGAACGAAACCTAAAGTTGCCATGTTTATGCAGTTTGCAAAGTAGTCAAGAACACAGAGGCCAAACTTTCTGATAGCAGAATTGTGCCTGGCGGTGACTGTCAAATCCAATGACCAAACGATGATTACACTGGAACTCCTCCATCCTTTTCCGGTTCGGTGGTCCATGAGAGCGTGTCTCTGCTTCCTCGACCTGTCTTGGTGGGACAAAAGAAGTGACAAGGAAATGGCATGATGGCAGCAGAGAAAGGAGCTTCACTGTTGCAACATACCCCAGGCCATGCTCGTAGACCAACACTTGGATCCAAAGGTGCTTTGGGGAGAGGCAACAAAGTAGAGGCCTGATATGAAACCGTTAAAGAAGTGAAAGCTATGTAAGAAACCATAAGGTTTCGGAGGTAGAAAAAAAGAAGCTAAGACCAAAGATCTCCTTTGACTGATGAACTGTGGAAGCAAACTCTTGAACAAGATGAATTTAGGTAGAGACACCAACATGTATTAGATTAGGTAGCTTATCATCACTCTTAGGATTGACATGTATATTTCATATCTGCAGGAAAACTTGCCAGATGAATTTGCTTTGAGAGGTTTTATAAGGGGCCAAAACATCCAAAAAACAACAAATCCAAGAAGAAAAGGAAGTAAATTGTGTGAGCTATGGGAATTTAGAGTTAGCAGGGACTAGTGCATGATATGGACCAATCTTATCCATTCTTTAAAATTATTAGCGATTGAGCAGGGAAGATCTAATCACGGTTAAGATTGAGTGCTTGGGTTGACAGTAAAATCATCATCTGGTTGTTGAATTAAGCTTTGAGTGAACCCTTTTAAATCCCATCAAGCGGTCAACATGAGACTCACAACGAGAGTTATTGGAGGGGAGGGAAGACTTGTCATCCAATTTAGAAGTGGACTCGTTCGTAGGAATGTTGTTTTTCCATCATATCTTTTGCTTGACCTCCACTTGCTCTCGTTGATATGATGTCTCAGCAAAATGAAGATTGCCAAATGAGTCGAGGGAAAGAAGACCATTAACTTCCTATCAGGAGCAAACCATGGAGGCAAGCTTCCATAAACTGCATGTTTGCTACAAAATGCTTATACCGAATTCTCATCATTGACCTCAGTCAGCTTTTCTGAGAGAACAGTTCACTGGCTGTGGTACAAATCAGAACTCACTGTTTGGAATTCTTGGTCATCACCTTGGCCAGGACATGATCTGAGCAAGCTTTTCTTGGTTGAACAATGTAGGTTTGACATGCACTGTGTCATTCCATGATATGACAAGCCCAAAGTGCCTCCCTTAGCTTTCTTTCGATGCTTCCACGACGAAATTAACCTGCATTTCTCTGCCTGTGCTCATCAACAGATCGATTGTCTTCAGTTTCTTTCTTCCATCACGAAGAACAAACCTTGATGAAGATACATGTCTCCGAACTAGCCAAAGCAACAATGTCTCTGAACACTGCCCTAGGTTGAGCCAAGATCCAACCTCAAGATTCCCCCACTTCCCAAAGTTTTGCAGATCTATCTATCTGTTTCTCATCCAACACCCACTATGGTTGCAGACCACTCGAAAGCCATGCCCAAGGATTTCCAACAAAGTTCTCACCTTGCAGACCCCTAGAAAATCTCAACTCTTCTTCGTGCAGGAATGGGAGCGCTGAACATTCCCCATGCCACAGCATTTAGCCATCAACACCCTGAAGACAATGCAAAGAGTCACAAGTTTTACCAAAAGAGAAGACAGATTGGAAAAGAAGGAAGAACTACTGCTATCAAAAGAACAGAAAGAAAAATTGTCTGAAAAGTATGTCTCTCCCCATGCAAACATACACATCACGACCGGAAAAACACTCGACATTTTCAAAGTTGAACAAAATCTCTCTCTCTCTCCCTCTCTCTCTCTGCATCCTTGTGTGTCATTTTCATTAGATGTTTTTATCGTTTTATTTCTTTCCTTCCCTACACCTGCCTCATTGGAAGGATCAAGGAGAGGAGGGGGTGTACGCCATACTGAAAAGGGGCCGTTGTGAGGGGTAAGATTCTAAATGGTGTGTGGGGTCTGGCGGCTCTTCTTTTCATTTGTTCTCTCATTAGTTTCCATCTTAGATTTTCTTGCTTGATAACAACATTTTGCTTCCATTCCCCTGTTATGGTTTTGTCTTGGATTTTGGAGGAAAAAGACATGAGAGAAGAAGGAGAGCGAGAGAGAGATGGGGGGCCTCTATATGCACTTTATTGTCTTAAAATTGGATACTTTAATCAACTCCTAGGCACAAGGATTTGAAGGAGAGCATGCCCCCAGTCTCTCCCTCCATTCTCCTCACCCACCATCCCTTCCTACCTTCTCTTAGGTGTGTGCCTGCACTCTTCTTCTTCTCCAAGATCCAATCTTTTTCACTTCCTTGCATTTGAACTCTATGGTTCCCACTTCTTGTTTCAGTCAGCAATCCTCCACATCAAAACCCATCTAGAGAGGGGAACAAAGATCACAGCTTCCTTCTTCTGAAGAGAATCTGGCAGTGACTCTCTCCAGTTCCTTTTGATCTTGTTAGATATCAAAATTAACTTCCTAGTAGATTTGCAAGTGAAGTAAAGAATCTGTATCTTTGTTTTCCATAAAAATATCTACTCTGCTCTCTGGTTCTCTGCATCTTGTTCTTCTCCAGGAGGAGGGAACAGTATGGAAACCAGAAACACCAACTGTTTCCATTCCTTTTCATTGCCTGGAGATCTGTAGACGACCGTTTATTCAGCTGTATGAGGGCATTCTGAAACCATGAAAGATGGGACTTCGAAGAAAAGCAAGGTTTTTGCTTACAGATGCTCTGAGTAGACCTGTTGTTCTTCTCTTACAGTCAAGTGCCACTGAGCTTCGTGGATTACTAATGCTTGCCTTCTTTTTCTCCTTCTTTCATCTGTTTGAGAGCAGCTCTCATGGTCCAAGTCCCTTGTCGGAAGATGGTTCAACATCAAGAACAAAGCTGAGGACTTCCATTCAGATTATGTCAGTAGAGGTAGAGATGCCTTATGTCACCCTCACTTCTGCTATCATGTTCATTGCTTGTGGTGCTGTTTTGTCTTTCACAACCCTTTTTCTTCCTTGTCAAAGCTCCCCTCTCTTCTCTCCTCATCATCTGCTGAGGACCAACTGCTTCCCCTCCAACACTGTGAAACAAGTCATGGGTCTGATGCCCATTAATGCAGAACACATCCTGGCTTCCTTGTTCTTCTTAAAGTGTGTGTGTGTTCTTTTCAGGAGGCGATGAGGAATGGCGGGTCAGCATCACAGGGACAGAAGCTTACTCTGTCAAGCAAAGCAAAACAGGTTAAACAGTGCATCCTCCCAGCCTTGCAGCTTTGGACCGTGTCTTCCTTCTCTTTCCCTTCCCTCTCTGAATTGTTCCTCTTCCTCACACAAACTTCAATTTGTGTCATCAGAGAGATTGTCCAGGAAGAAGTCCGATCAAGTTCGACGAGGAAAGATCGATCTTGGTGCAGCTAAAGTCACCGAAACCCAGCACTACAGGTACCTTCAAACAACAACCAAGCAATCACTCATCCATTCCACTTCTTAGCTGCCTTGAGCCGCTTACCACTCGATTTCTTGGGCTAGGATCTTCGTTGCAACATGGAATGTAGGTGGGAACTCCCCAAAAGGTAGTCTGAATCTTGATGATTGGCTCCATGCCTCACCTGCTGCAGACATATACGTCCTGGGGTACGTGCCTCACCTTCGTGCAACTTCCTCGAAGCGTCTGTGATGTGAAGTTGCCTGTTTTGGTCTCTCAGATTTCAGGAAGTTGTTCCTCTCAATGCGGGAAATGTTTTGGGGGCAGAAGACAATGCTCCTGCAAGGAAATGGGTTGCTCTCATTAGGAAGACCCTCGACGGTCTTCCTGGCAATGGCAGCAGCAGCAGCTACCAGACACCCTCCCCTGTCCCCAACCCAATCATGGAGTTGGACGACGACTTCGAAGGCGCGACGACGTCGAGACACCAGCATTTGCTCGACCGCCGCTCGTTCCAGTCCTTGAGCCGTAGTTTGAGGATCGACGGGGACGTCTTGGCCCCGCAGCCCCGGTTAGATCGCCGGCACAGCGTCTGCGAGCGTGTCATTTTCGCAAACAGGCCAAGTGATTACGACCCCAGCTATCGATGGGGTGGCTCCGACGACGACGACGACAACATCAGTGGAGATTACTCGCCTAGCATGGCAGCATACTACTCGCCCATGTCGTATGGCCACGCAGCTTCCTCATCCATGGAGGAGCGAGATAGACCAGGACATCCAAGGTAAAAATAAATACGTCAGAACTATTTGAGCATTTGCTTTCCAGCAAGAACTCAACTGAAAGAAGGATTTCACCTCTCGACCAGGTATTGTTTGGTGGCAAGCAAGCAGATGGTGGGGATATTTCTCACTGTATGGGTGAGAGGAGATATAAGAGAGAGCATAAGGAACCTAAAGGTCTCCTGTGTTGGTAGAGGATTGATGGGTTATCTTGGGAACAAGGTAAGATTTAGTTGCATGTCTCTTGCTGTCTCTAGCTTCAATGCAGTCAATTCCTTAATGCTGCTACCGGCCGCAAGTGCACATGAGAACCACATCACTTGGAGGATTGTTAAACTTGTTTCTTCCAGGGTTCGATTTCGATTAGCATGTGTTTGCACCAAACAAGCTTCTGCTTCATCTGCAGCCATTTGACTTCTGGGCAGAAGGATGGAGATGAGCTGCGGAGGAACTCTGATGTGATGGAGATCCTGAGAAAGACCAGGTTCCCTCCGGTTCATGGTGACAGGTCACCTGAGACCATCCTTCAGCATGAGTAAGCCTGTTTGCCATTTGCTTGGCGAAGTGAACACCCGACTACGTTCCGCTAATGGCTCTCATGTTTGCCGTTTGCTCTTCTCCCTAGTAGTCGAATAATTTGGCTTGGAGATCTAAATTACCGCGTCGCTCTTTCGTATCGCGCGGCCAAGGTACTTGTCGAAATGCGTAACTGGAAAGCACTGCTGGAAAAAGACCAGGTAGAATCGTGCTTCTTAGCGAAGATTTCATGTGATCACGAGGAACACTTTCTGGTGGCTCATTCTGCTCTTTCTCTGAAGCAGCTTCGGATAGAAAGGAGGTGTGGCCGCGTCTTCCAGGGATGGAACGAAGGAAGAATATACTTCCCTCCCACATACAAGTATTCAAACAACTCGGACCGCTACGCTGGAGATGACATGAACCTCAAAGAGAAGCGTCGAACGCCTGCATGGTATCATTTAAGATCAAACAATTTTCACGACAGTAGCTTAGAATGCATTGATCTGATATGTGAAGCTGATCAAATTGTTTTACGGATCAGGTGCGATCGCATCTTATGGTATGGAAGAGGCCTCAACCAGCTCTCCTACGTTCGTGGCGAGTCCAGGTTCTCTGATCATAGACCTGTTTCTAGCATTTTTACAGCAGAAGTTGAGTCGATTAATCACCGCCGAATACAGAACATGGATTGCACTGGCTCTCATGTAGACATCGAAGAGCTTTTGCCCTTCTCAAATGGTTACACAGATCTCGGTTTCTTTTAAAGATTGCAAGCGGTCAGATGCTCTAAGCTCTATCCATCCAGAGTTCCTAGAGAACAATCTCTGCAATCAAACCAAGGTATGCTTGCGGTCATGTGCATGTTTCCAGTGACTAGAAAGAAATACTAAGCAAGTTCTCTGTTGTCACAGTTCATAGACGTAGTTGCTTGTGGAAGACTGATAGTGAACCTGGATCACTGAATCAAAAGTCAACAACATTTTGCTGTGGTCTTCTGGTAAGTGTAATGAATTCCCATCATTCCTATTTGTCCATATAAATTGGAATGGAGATACATTAATGAAAAGAGCATGAAAACCTATAGTTTCATCCTATTTTACACATTAGATTTCAAAGAATTTATGAAGTTACACTAATTTACATTCATATGTCTCATGCTTTGTGGTCTTTGAACTCCCAACTGATTTCTTTCAATATGTTGACAGCACAGACTGATGGAAGAAGAGACTTCCCGTGAAGACTAATCGAAGGCAAAGATGGATACTCTTTGACAACTTATGTTTGAACTCTATAGTATCAATACGTCTAATAATTTTCGTGTTGCTTTGTGTACCAACAGGTTGGGTGCATTCAACCCTCATAATTCTTGACAGACCACGATAGATTTCAACAGTCAAAAAAATAACCAGCAGAAGAAAAGCTACACTTATCCTATGTAGTTTTCTTGGTCAACATAACGACTGCAAGGTCCACATGGAACAAGGAGTTCCTGACAGTCGCTGACCAACACTGACATGGCAACAGTGGACCATCAAATTCACAGGTTAAATTTTTTGGCAGCTTCTATCACTTCTTCTTTATATATTCTCTGTGAAGGAACATGGGAATTTTGCAGTTTGAGGTGGGGACAAACAGTAATAACTGGCCAATTCTTTTTCATATTTTACAAGTTGGGGACACTCATTGCACTGCAGATAAACAAGTGTTGTAGGTTATGACACAAGAGCATGGTCAAAGATCTGAGCTGCAAAAGGCTATTCTTTTTATATTTTGTGCAGATAACCTGTGTTATTTTCTTTCTTTAGTGTTGCAAGAATTACAAGAAGATATAGAAGTACAGATATGATCGTAACACTTGGATTATTGTTCTCTGAAATCAAACTAATCAAACTAAGAGTACAAATCAAGTCTTTTATTGAGAATGTTGTATCATAAAGAGAGAGTCTTGTAGTGATGGTGTAACCTCTTTAATTCTCTATTAGAATCATGTAGTAAGCTGGAGATTGGCATGGGGCTTGTGATTCTCTCTTGTGAGTGTTGAAGTACCAAATGACTGAATTATGATCACTGGGACCATTATTAAGTACTTAGGGCATGCAGTAGTGTTCAAGAGATTGATACGATCATCAAAACAAGTTACTGTGTGGGTGAAAGGATCATGGACTTGGGTCAGCATTGGATTTTGGGAGAACAGTGCCACAGTCGCCACTGGACTAGTGATGCCCTCTCATCATGCAGGTTTGGAAGGATACACATTAGACATTGTTGAGGAGGAGATTGCTTGACAAGAATGAGGCTGCAATAGTCCCTTTATTGGCAAGAAGCATACAAAGAATTAACTGGTTTCATTTTCAGAAACCAGATGGTACTGCACTTGGCATGAATACATATCATGTGAAAGGGTGACAGATTGGCCTCCAGCAAATCATCTGAGTGGTCATGCATCAGAGGTTTGACCCTTCTCCAAAGACAAATGTACAGATTCTTCTTTCTGTTTCCATTTCTAATAGAGAAGCCAATTTTTGTTGCCTCTGTTGGGTTTTCTTTGTTCCAAAACTAGGAGGCTGAGATTCCTAGGTTTGTCTCAGAATGTATGTACAAACAAGCGTGATAACCATCACATCCATTTGTGTAAGGTTGTCCAATGCAGATGTCCTTCATTCCATGCTAGGACAGTTCGTTAAGAATCATTGCTGAAACAGTGAGAGACTTCCGCAATTGTCTCATCAGATTGACTGAACTGTCTGTTGTTACCTATTGCACATGCAAAGAAAATAATTTTGAAAGTTCACCATTATTTTGGTCATTGGCACACGACTCTTGAATTTTTGTTCTTTACCTGCTTAAGAACTTGGCTAAGCAAATGGCCCTTCACAGTGTCCACATAGGTGCAAGATAAATCATTTGCAATCATCTGTCAAAGTCTTGTAATGCTAACCCTCGATATCACATCTTAAAAACCATTAAATCAAAGTGTTCTATAAGCACTGCTAATAAGAAATGAACTCTTATATTCAGCAAATATTCAACTCCAACCTATATATTTAGTGGCCAGTCTTCATGGTACATGAGTCCTCAACAGCACAACATTCCAACTAAAAGAGAGACAAACGCATGGAAACATAACATGATGAACATCAATGCTCGCAGTCAGAGTAATGAAGTACTCATGCTAACACACTGACACAAGCTACTACGATTTACAGAGGCCCAAACACCTAATGATATGCTTGATCAATAACATGTTTGGTAAAGTTTCATTCTTCAATCACCTATTATATCAGAAACAAGAAGATAACACTTAGAATACACATAAAAACATAATAAAAAGAAGAAGAACCGCAAAATAGTACCTTCAATGTGGTTATAATTTCATATTTGTATTTATAAATTATATTCGTCGTCATGCGAAGATTGATACACAAAATCCGCAAAATCGAAAACTATGAAAGATTATGTATTATTTAGGGAGATCATATATCCTTGAATTCCTACAGATCGATAGGAGAGGATGAAGAAGGTCAAGCGTCCTCCTCTCTAGCGGTGATCCACATAGCAGGGTTGCGACGATACTTCTCAAATCTCCAGGCTTGCTATCTGAGGAGGAGAAGGGGAGAGGAGATGCAACAAAGAGAAGCTCTAGCCTATGAACCTTTGGTTCCCTCCTATTTATAGAGGCCCTCTATCATCTTAACCCTAATGGATTCTACCATATTGGGTACTAGATCTTCATCCAACTATCCAAGCCTCTTAGATTAGTAGATCTCTATCCAATAATCTCTTATTGACTCTTATTGGATCTCATCCATATGATTCAATAATTCAGAAACTTATTGGATATCCAATAAGATAGGGGCTTCGGCGTATATCTCATATATGAGCCTCTACTCGTCGTAATGCCTACCATATGTGTGTAACTCTCTAGGCCTAATATCGAATTGACCGTGAGTCATATATGTTAGAACTCCTTTTGGCTCAATGAATTATTATCTCTATAATAATTCACTCGACTCATCGACTACATACGTACTAGGCCACTATGCTATAATTCCTAGACGATACAAGGGAATCCAATCAATTGGATCTGTTTGTCCTCAATTACCGTGTATCTATAGTCCCTCATCCATCTAATATCCCAGAGATCATATACCAGGCATGGTGCTATCAGACTTTATATGGTTTCTACTTGAGTTTCGCTCTAATCGGATTCTCTCGGAGAACTCTTTCTCTCTCAATCCGAATGACCCTAACCAGTGATTTGTTTGAGCAAGAACACATGTGATATTCCTCTCATGACACTAAGAGTAGATGATCCTCTATCGACACTCTATAGTTCTCATAAGGTTGGTTGCCACTCTCGATGATCGATTGTGCTAAATCTGAAACTTTCAAACCTATAAGTTTAATATCAAAGAGTGAAGTACTCATACAATACACCCTTGGTGTCTCAAGTCTAAGTACCAGGTACACTACTGGGATAACGTGTTGGGAAATCTAAGGGCGGCATCACATGTGCAGCGAAAAAATAGAAAATAAAATCCTAAAATTTCTAAAAGATGTGTTCGTCATCATGTGAAGATTGGTTCACAAAATCCACCAAATTGAAAACCACACGTGAGAGGATGAGGGAGGAGAGGATGGAGGAGGTCAAGTGTCCTCCTCTCTAGCGGTGATCCACATAGTAGGGCTGCGACGACGCTCCTCAAATCTCTAGGCTTACTATCTAAGGAGGAGAAGGGGAGAGGAGAATAGGAGGTGATAACCAAGAGAAGCTCTAGCCTATGAAACTTTGGTTCTATCTTATTTATAGAGGCTCATTGTCAACTTAACCCTAATGGATCCTACACTATTGGGTATTGGATCTCAATCCAACTACCCAAGCCTTTTAAATTAGTGGAGTGTTACACATTCTTGATGGAGATAGTGGGAGAATGATAGAGTTGAGCAAGGTTGGAGAACATAGCTCAAGCACCATTTCATAGCCCGAGTCTGTTCAAGTACCTAGCACACAAGTTTCGACTTTATGTAGGTCCGATAGAATACCCCATCCTCTTGAGAGACATGTAGGACATATTAAAGGATAGGATGTTGATATTGATCCTCAGACCTACGAGGAGGCTATTACGAGTATAGACTCTAGGAAGTGGCAAGAGGCCATGAATTCTAAGATAGATTCTATATAATCTAATAAGGTTTGGAACCTAGTTGATGCACCCGAGGGCATTGTACCCATTAGTTGCAAGTGAAACTTCAAGAAGAAGATTGGAGTAGATAGAAAGGTATAGACCTATAAAGCCAGGCTAGTGGATAAGGGGTATCGTTAAAGGCAAGGTGTTGACTATAACAAAATCTTCTCACCCAAAGCTATGCTAAAATCCATCTGAATTATGTTGGTTATTACAACACACTATGATCATGAGATCTGGCAAATGGATATGAAAACCTAGGAACATAAGATTTGATGAGGCGATCAAATCTTATGACTTCGTTAAGAACGAAGATGAGCCTTGTGTATACAGAAAGGTAAGTGGGAGCACTGTCACATTCTTAACGTTATATATGGTTGACATCCTGATCATTGAGAATGATGTAGAAATGCTCTCCATAGTAAAGGCTTAATTATCTAGACATTTCTCCATGAAAGAGTTAGGGGAAGCATCCTATGTCTTGAGGATTTGGATCTATAGAGATAGATCCAAGAGGATGCTTGGCTTGTCCTAGTCTAGATATATAGACACCATTGTCAAAATGTTTGATATGAAAAATTTCAATAGATGTCTTATACCGATGAGACATAGTATATACCTTTCTAGGAGTATATCTCCAAAGACTCCTAAAAAAAAGGCAGACATGAATAATATACCTTATGCCACAACGATATGGTCTATTATATATATTATACTATGTACCATGCCTAATATAGTACATGCTCTGAGTGTCATAAGTAAGTATTAGGCGGATCCAAGCTTGGAGCACTAGAAAGCAATAAAGTGTATTATTAAGTCCTTAAGAAGGACTAAGGATCTTTTACTAGTATATGGAGGAAATAGCCTCAGGGTTGAGGGCTACACGGACTCGAGCTTCTAGTTTGATGTCGATGATAGCAAGTATAATTCAATGTATATATTCATCATGAATGGAGGAGTAGTATGCTGGAAGAGTTCCAAGCAAGATACTACTACTGACCCGACCATAGAGGTAGAGTACATTGCTGCGGTAGAGGCGACAAAGGAGGGAGTCTAGATGAAAAAGTTCATCATAGATCTGGGAGTCGTACTAGGTAGCGAGGAGCCGATTCCCTTGTATTGTGATCATTACGAGGCGATTACTCAAATGAGGAAATCTGGGTCTCATCAAAAGTATTCTGAGGAGGTTCTACGACCCAAGGAGATGTAGTAGTGAAAATAGTTTCATCCGAAGATAATATCACAAATCCATTAACAAAGCCATTATCTTAGATTGTCTTTGAGTGTCACAGGGGTTTGATGAGGATCAAGCACATAGGTGATTGTCTTTAGGTCAAGTGGGAGATTGCTAGTCATAGGTGCCCTGCAAACTAATCACATAAGTGATGACATGTATGACATGACATGCACTTTTTTTACTTATTATTATTATGGTAATTTCTCACTTTATATTGCTTGTTGCATAAATATATTGTGATGTCCATGAATTTGTGTAATGGGAATCGGATCGTGATGAGATCACGACAATGAGACCGATTCACCTCTAAACATAAACCCTAATTAATTCTAGTCATAGGTTACTCAAGAGGGAAATTGAGATAATCAGACAGACTAGTATGCTATATACTCATCTATATAAAAGAGTCAGCTGGTCTCATAGTTGCCCATGTGGGGACACTAAGGCTAAAGTGCAGGTTATCATTGGAGAATAAGTTCACTGATTGATCCGCTCATGGAATGCTGGATGGTTGATGATACCTCATTGTTAGATAACGATTTTGTCGTCCCAATAGTGTCTTTAGTCCTTGGACTTGAGACACCAAGGATGTCCTATATAAGTACTCCACTCTTTGATACCAGATTTATATGTTTGAAAGTTTTAGATCTAGTACAACCGATCATCGGGAGTGACAACTAACCTTACGAGGGTCATTGAATGTCAATAAAGAATCATTTGCTCTCGGTATCATAAGAGGAATATTCCATGTATTCTTGCTCAAACAAATCCTTGACCAAGGTTATTTGGATTGAGAGAGAAAGAGTTCTTCAGGAGAATTCGATTAGAGTGAGACTCGAGAGAAATCGTATGGGCCTAACAGCATAATGCCCAGTGTACAATCTCTAGGATATTAGATAGATAAGGGACTATAGGTACACGGTAACTAAGGACAGATAGGTCCAAAGGATTGGATTCCCCTATATCTTCTAGGGACTGCGACGTAGTAACATAGTACATCCGTAGTCAATGAGTCGAGTGAATTATTATGGAGATAATAATTCACTGAGCTAGAAGGAGTTCTGAGAGGTATAACTTACGACCAACTCGATATTGGGATTAGAGGGTTACACATATATAGTAGGTGTTGCAATGAGTAGAGGTTTGAATATGAGATATCTGCCGGAGCTCATATCTTATTAGATATCTATTAAGCCCCTAAGTTATTGGATCCTATAGATGAGATCTATTAAGAACTAATAAAAGATTATTGGGTAGAGACCCACTAATCTAAGAGGCTTGGGTAATTGGATAAAGATCCAATACCCAATAGGGTAGGATCCATTCGGGATAAGTTGATAGAGGATCTCTATAAATAGAAGAGAACTGAGGGCCATAGCTAGGCCTTTTAGGCTGCCACCTCCTATTATCCTCTCTCTTTCTCCTCCTCAGCCAACAGGTGTGGAGATTTAGGTAGCGATTTGAGGAGCATCTTCGCATCCTCTATCGTGTGGATCACCACTAGGGAGGAGGACACTAGACCTCCTTCATCCTCTGCCATAGATTTGTAGAAATTTAGAGATATACAATCTCCCTAGGTAACACAACTATCTCACACGTGGTTTTCAGTTTTATGGGTTTTTAGAAAATATAGAATTTTTGTTTTCTATTCTTCTACTACGCATGTGATGTCGCCCATATGTTGATATCAGTAGAGCTACATATGTTGAGCTACATGTGTTGATCATGATCCTATTCACCAAAGCATTGATCATCCTTATCGAAACTATTGATGCATCATCGAGGTTCAGGTCAAGGTTCTCTATCTCTTCCTTCTTGAAGTTTATCTCTAGGTCACCCTTTATCCTTAGGCTCTTTTCAATGGTATCATAGGCATACGCTTTACAACTTGAGGAGCTATCTCGCCCTAAGGCAGGTCCACCAATGATGATGTCAATCTATCTCTTCATAGCTCCTAAAGTCGAGGTGTGGGTTTCCAATGCTTTTGGATGAACCGATTAAGGTGTCCCTGGCATATAAATTCTTCAATATATGATCTTTCAAATTACAACAATCCTCCATGTCATGGTCATAATTAATATATTGAAGACTTTGTCTGAAGCATGTGACAAAGTCTACCAGCATCTCTTCCTTCCCTTGTCTGAGTCTAAGAAGCATTGCTGCTAATGGTCTCGGGAGCACATTTCCAAGAAAATGAAGTTCAAATTTACACCAACGAAAAGCAACTTCAAGCGAGCATATCATTCTTATGCTAGACATCTTAATATGGTTGAGAAGGTGTGACATATCAGGGTATCCAAAGTGTCATACAACTACATTTGAGCATGAAAAGTTGTAAGGTGCACCATCAAGTCGATAATGCCATCGAATGCCTCTAATGATAGGAGGTGAAAGTTTGTTGGAATCGGCATTTTCTTAGATTTTCTGGGTGAATGACGATCAACCTAAGGTGGGGTTGACCAACACTTCCCATTTGGATTGTTGAAACTCTCATTACATCTCCTCTAAACATCGATCCATTTACCATAGTTGGATCCATAGGGAATCCTCTAATAAATCCATTGACTAGGTCTTAGGTTTAGGCATGGTCGAGTAGTGGTGTGCTTCATAAAATTTTATAGTTGGGGAGCAAAGTGCCCCTTCAACCCATGGTTTGATGGTTCTTAGGTGCTCCTAGGATATCGACACCACATCAGGTGCAAGAACCTCAATGGGTGTCGACGCTGGTAGTGATTGAGCCAATGACTGTGGTTGAGCTAGTAATATCATTTGTTGGGATAACTAGGACAAAAGTGGAGCCATATATCATGCTCGTTAGTATCTACATATGCTAGATGAGGTTTTCAAGAACACCTCGATGGAGATGAGAAGGTGGCTCGAGGTCATCCCCAAGGCTGAAAGGCCTTGGCTAATGAATAGACGCCAGTACCGCATCGACATTTGCATCGAGGTGGATATGTCCATATGCAAAAAGAGTAGTTGTTGCCCCTCTTGAATGAAAGTGCTATAGGTCAAGGGCAAAGCCTCTTTGCTTGAGAGTTCATTGAGAGAGTTGATGGGCAGGAGTTCTTGCAATATCGGGCCCTTCTTCTAGTGCCAAAATGATGAGGGAATATGTAGTTGACATCCCAATTAGCCCGACATGGTCTGGACTCGTATGCATAGGTTTGCCCAAAGTACCTTAAGGTAGAAACACTAAGATCCCATTGTGCCACTTACTTGAAGACCGAGATCTGAAGAGGTTTCTTGACCCGGTCCCTCTGATGCCTAAGTTAGTAATCCAAGGGGTATGAGTGTAGACATGAGTAGTCAAAAAAGGTAAGCCCCATTTTCATTTTGGTGGAAACGAGCTTTTATACCTAATCGTAAAGGGATAATATATTTTTATGAAATATTTTATGAGATAGTCTTTAACCACCTCTAATAGTCTCCCTTTGTAAATGACTCTGCGTAAATCACAACATAGTCAAGTATTAAAAGCATAGAAAGACAAGAAAAAGAGGTATATACCCGGAAGGATCTTGGGAAAGGGCATGAGCTTCAGATGTAACCTTGAACAGTAAATCATATTTCTGCTCCCCTCCTAAATCAGAGAAGTATTTTTGAATCACACAACAACCCTGACGATCTCTTGCTAGCTCAATACAGTTAGCAACTGCAACGTCGAAAAGAAACTGCAAGGAAGAAGGTTCAAAGTCAATACATGCTAACAGTTTGATTGACATATCTTTAGCCTAATAGCATTATGAACATTAGAGCAAAGCATACTACATGTCATTTAGAAATTCTACAACTATTTCACCCATCTTCTAAATATCACTGGGTTCTGAATCATGCTTCCAAAATTCAACAAAGGTGGAATTACTGTTATAGAGTCAGATCTATTGTAACAAGATGAGGCAATGTATAGAGATAATTGATTATAGTTCTCTAAGTATCTTGATCGATACTGTATTTGAAGAAGTTCAGCAACTGAGTTACTTGAATGCCTACTTTGACCTTTATTTTTGGCACCACTTTGATGTGCATTTATCTGCATAGAGACTACAAGGTTTTAGTAGATCTCAGATCCAGTCATACTTTGGGACAATCACAGACAATTCATGAAATCAAGAGCTAGATTTAATAAACAAGTAGAGAAATGGACTTCAAATATGGAGCAAACAGAAGGAACACGAAAAGAGCATCTTTGTCCACTCTAACCTTTATCTATCAAAAAATTTTGACAGAGAACATATTTTTTGTGACAGTTGAATCACTTGATCATACAGGGAATCCATGAAATCCTTACTTGATTAAGACATGGACTATATTTCAGCACTAGGCTTAACATGACTGAATTTAATAGAAAGTTAACCCAAACTTGAACATGGATAAATCAAAGTTGCACTTGGCCCTTGTCTTCAAAATGAGAAGAAATGAGCGTGTAGTTTAGTGGTTGGAGTGGTATGGCATGAAAGCATGCTAAAATGGCACAGAATAGAAGCAAGTGCCAACCATTCCACATTGTAACATGCCAATATTAGTCACATGTGATTGACATGCATGGTGCTACATATGGATATAACAAAGATTATATACTTCACATGAGCTTGTGTGTATGTACATGAATGTTTGGTGTTACTGGTGCTCAATCCAATGTTTAGTGTCAGTGGTGTTCAATCCAATGACTGCTATCCATCAATAAAACCCTCTACAGTTGTGTGCCTGAATCTGCTATTTATATTTTTTTATTAGACCTATAGAAATACTACACTATTCCAACATTTAAATAGGGAAAATTTCATCAGTGATGGGCGAGGTTCTCTTAGCTAAAACATAAAAGCATTTCATAAGTGTAGGTTCCATATTTCAACTTTGTTAGAGTCCCAAAAAATGCCCACTGTTATTACAAGCCTTAACACCTATAATATTGGTTGAGTCTGTAGGTAATGAGAATGTGAATTCCAATGCTACCTCTTATAATTTTAAACTAAAATGTACAAGTTGATTGTACAAAAATATTATAAAATATTCATATACCTAACAGTATTCAGACTTCTTAGGGTTTTAGCAGTTTTCCTCCACCTGAGAATCACACAAATCTAGCAGAAAATGGGAACTGAAAAGTTCTGATGTTCCTGAGCATCCAAATGCTAAAGTGAACCAAAAAACTGAGGCACTCAAGAAAGTAATTATGCAGCAAAAATTGACGATGCAGCTACATGGATACCCAATAATTCAAAAGTTTTCAGTACTGAGAAGGCTTGGGAGTCTGTCAGCAGTACAGATGATGCCAGTCAAATGACATAAGGTTGTATGGTTTGGTGGTGTGACTTTAAGCCATTGATTCATCCTTTGGTTTGCAATTGAAGGAATACATTTGACACAACAAAGGCTGAGGAAATCGGGAATGCTCACATTAGCATCTATCTTTTAGGGTGTAAATTCAAGGACTCATTAGAATTAATGCTCTTTGCTCATACCAAGGGGAAAGATCCGCAGCCAACTGACAAACTAAAATTAATCATTGCAAGACATCTGATTAATTATGGCAAAGAAAGAAGCCTGATTACCTTAAGAAAAAATCTTTATGCTGTAACTGTCTATTGCCTTCGGCTAAAAGGGGAAGAGCAGAATTTTCAAGAAACGGGCCAAGACTTATGATCATTTGGTTGGCACAAATTAGATTCTCTGGGCAATTTGTAGATGATGTATAGTATGAAATGGTTCTATTTTCATGTGCTTTTTTTCTCCGAGGGAGTTACACTGTTTGTTGAGAATTTATACTTTGGCAAAGATTGTGACTTTTGGTAATAAAATTCTCACCCTGTTTCAAAAAACGGTTTCAACTATTTGCACAACTATTCGTTATATCAAATGCCCCATCAAAATTAATCAGACCACAACCTTAATTTGTGGTCTACACTCATAGAAAGCATAATCTGATTAATATTGTCAAGGCCTGCATCGCACGTCATGGAGAATGTAAAAGGAATTCATCATTGTATTTTGTAACTTTTCAAAACATTTAACTATCAATTTTGGCATGTCTAACATCACAAAGATGTTATTTACTTTGTAACCAAGAAACAAAATTTTAAAAAAATAAATACTAAAAGAAAAGGAACAAATGTAATATACAAATACTTACCTCTTTCGATTCAGGTGGAAGGTATCGCAAACAGCATTGTGCAACTTGACTACCATTGATGTTCTTCATCAATGACAGTATACCAGGTTTTAGAGCTTCAGCGATTTTAAAATAAAGCTCCGGACTCTTAACAGTTTTGATAATCTTTTGCACAACAGAAGTTCTGAAGTTGGCAATACCAAGAAACAGAAATGAAAAAGAAACTATTAAAGCATGATCAAGTTTAACAGATTAAAATTACAAAAAAAGGCACATACCCATGCTGGTCACAGCAGATTCTAGGAAGTTGGTCAGTGCGCTCTGAAATTTTATCAGTTATGTGTGTTAATTGCTGTTCTGTACAAACTTCAACCAGCTTCTTGATAAGATGATGCGCAATGGGATGAATCATAAGCTCATCAACATGACTAATGATCTCAACAAATATCTTATCAACATTTTCACGCTCTCGTTTATCGAGTGTCTTCAGCAAGAAGCAGTGGCCACACAAATCCTTAGCTAATATATGTATTCGTCCACTGAGATTGTCAAGTGAATCGTATTGCAGATGTGATGATTCTGGATCATGTTTCTGATCAGAACCATCAGAAGAGGAACTCAGACTTCTCTGAATACCCAAATTTAATGATCCATCACGCCGACCGATATAACTGTGGGCACCATCATCAGGGAACATTCGGCTAGTGTTGTCAGCATGTTTTGGCAATTGATGGCTACCAATAGAAGTACGTAGTGAGTTCACTCCATGAGATGTTAATTTACAAAAGAAGTCTGGAACTTGGTCTCCATGGGAACTAACAGTTGAACAAGAGTGAGATGATAGCTTCAATCTTTGTGGAACTACAGAGGTATTGGAAAAACCAGGATATCCATTACGATGGTACCTTCCATGGTTTCTGCTTGGCAAAATATGATATAACTGATTACATCTACTGTTAGCCACGTCGTCACTCTCATAAGAATTAGGATATGCTAGTCCAGCTTGATGGGGAATGGGCATGTGAAAATATGGCTGTATTGAACATCCAGACAAATGCCCAGTTACTGAGTTTCTTCCTCTATGAACATGCCCTTCCAAATGTTGATTTTCAAGCTGTCGAAAGTAAAGATACTGAGAATTATTTATATAATTTCTTTCATCCTCGAAGTCACACCATCCCACATTTGGTTGATTTTGCTGGCAATAAGAAGCATAAGCATGTGATGGTGCATCCACAAAGTCCGGATTCAGGAATGTAGTCGGAAGCTGAAACCCCTGTGCCAAAACACCAGGCGATGAAAAAGTCTGCTTTCCTGGATTTACAGGCATATCAGAAGGGAAACCTGTGAAGCTTTGCCACTGCTCATTGTGACAAGCTAATACACTGTTTGGCGTTTGGTATCTTGGGGAACAAAAATTGAGCTTACAAGAGCTTGCATCACAATGTCCGTCTAATGTTCTGTTGCACATACTGGAGTCATCCCTAGTGATGAAAGAGGAATACCCTTTTGCTTCCAGATTTGGCAGATCAACTACATTTGGCATGGTGGGCATACGGATTGGCATCTCTGAGGACTCAGGCATAGAGGAAGACTTGTTTAGGTGTTCTGAATTATGCAAGACTGCATATCTAAATGAAGCTGGATTGTGCTCAAAACTTGGAATAGTCAAATCAAATTCAATCCTTTTCTTGAAGTTCATTGCCTTGAATGCTGAAGCCAAGGATCGGTCATCTGGCAAGTTCAATGCATCTTGACCGGCAGTCATGGTTGATGCTCTACGGTGGTTACCAGAATTGGCCTCCTGAACCAATGGACATTTCACATCTTGAGTGTTTGATGGGTCAGACAAGTTACTGGAAGCAGAGTTCTTGGCCTCATCTGAAAGAATTGGGTCAAGGCTTGGGGAGGCACCACCACCACTTCGGAAGGGTTCTCCAGCATAAGGATTCCGCGTAGTATAATTCAATATCTGTCCATTCAGCTTATGAACTTCATGGTCGTCTTGATCACTTTTTCCTTTTTCCATACTGTAACAGAAAGGTCGAACAGTTCTAGCAATGCAGACCGCGAACAACTACCATAAGCATACAAAGATTCGTCATAACATGTACGAGAAAGAAATCCTAGATGAAGTTTTGACGGATGCAATGCACGAGTTTGATTGATCAAGAAAACGTTGATCATCCATCAAGATCAAACAGGCCCTCCATGTTGGAATCCGAGACACAACATGAAAAGGGCGCATCAAATCAAACTAAAAACTCAGTCATATCTAGAAAAAGGGCGTAAGAGGGTCGGTGTTACTATCGACCCAACCCACACCCAATCTTCCGCACAATCAAGAATCGATCACAAAGCACGGGCACAATCGGGATCGCACCCCCCATCAAATACGCCTAAATTGGAACAACACCCAAAACCGTGAGCGCCCGCAAGAGAGAGAGAGAGAGAGAGAGAGAGAGAGAGAGAGAGAGAGAATCCAAGAACCAACCAGACTCGCAGCTCAGAACCCAATCAAGAACGACAGTCTCGCGATCAAAACGAGGAAACAGGGGGTCAAGAAGCGGAGAACTCACCGTCCGGAGCGAAGCAGAAAGCAGAAGGGGGCTTCACGGGCGAGAGAAGAAGGCGACGCGTCACGAGGCCATCGCCTCTGCGGGAAGTCCGGAAGCGAGAGAGAGAGAGAGAGAGGGGGCGCGGAGAAGGGGTTTGGAGGAGACAAAGATGGGATCTTCATACTGTGAGGAGTCTCCCCTCGGCTTCGTCTACTTAATTCCGAGTAGGAGTCTACTTCTTACGCGGGCGATGAGAAACGGAAGAGCACATCACAACGCATGCATGCGTGCATGCGTGGGTTACTCTAATATCAAATAGTACAAAGAAGATACTGTCATTTATTTTTGTTGGCGGTTCTTAAAATGATAAGATTCTTTATATATATATATATATCAGAATTCTACGTGCCAATTGGGCCTTTTTATTTTTATTTTTTCTGTTTCCCTTCCCGTGCTATGGTAAGTATTATGCTATGGTGAAGGTCATCACCTCGTGTGTTATCTTTTCCTCTATCTCATGTGATCTCCTGTGATATCTTTTCATCACCGGTCTCCAGGTCTACATCTGGATTGTCATCCTTCCACCCTGATGCTATTTCCACTCCTGGGAAACACATATATCCTATGGAAGATTTATCTGGCAGAACACCGTGATTCCGTAGCATCTCTGCTGACCTCCCAAATCGAGTCTCCCATCTCCGACCTTCCTCGGTTGTATACTTTCAAGTTCTGATCCAGAACACCGTTCTTCCTTGTTTGGAGCTGCAGACGAGCGCTTCCTTTTTATCAGATAGTGAGTTTGTCAGCAGCTCCAAACAATATCATCAAGCCAAGAGTCCAATGGTGAGAAGACTTGGTCAAATGTGTTGTCAATGTGGATCTTCCCTGTGATGGAATTCGAAATCTAACCAAGACTTCTGTCTCTTCTGTTTCGAAAACGCGGCTATGTTTACTTCTTGCCTCTGACTTGTTCATGAAGATAAGATTATCTATAATTAGGAGATAAAGCAGCAATCATCTAGAAAGTACAACTAATCAGGATAGGATTTCTGAAGAGAGAAGCGTATTGATCCATCTCATCTGGTTAACATCAAATCACAATGAAGTATATAGTTCTTCACTTCTTCTGTTACAAAGATCTTGAACTACATGGAAACAAACTTCATTCATTCTGATATGATAGCAGAAGCAGTTCTGGTAAGGTCAACTTGCAAGCTTGGTGGAGAGACAACTTTGGTGAAGTGAAAACCTAGTTAAGACTGACCAGCTTCAAACTTGTGCATGGTTAAGAAGCTCAAACCCAAAATTTTACCTTCTTGTTGCGAAAATTCTACTCAACATGCTTTGCCGTTGGCAGATACTATTCGATTAATATTCAAACCATAATTTACTGCTTTTCCACTGGATTGTGGTAAACAATTCAAACTTAACGACGGTTGGACAGAAGAAAATTGACATTTTTCTGAGACATTGGTCAAGAATTCATCTCTGAAATTAATGTCTTTGTCCGCCGCTACTACTACTCTCAATACTGGCACCATCAGAGACCAGTGTAAACTCTGGTTCAATACTTTCATCTCATAGAGCTGCTAGTTGAATCATCTATGCCACTATGCCTGGGACATCCACAGCTATCTGAAGAGGTTCTAAGTAGCAGACAATGTCTCTCATAAGAGGCCTCGCCTTTGGATTACGGTTGAGGCAGTAGTGAGCTAGCATGGCTATTTTTTGAACGGCTTTATCTGGACAATTTCCACTCAACCCAGGGTCTACGATCCCCAACACTTTCTTCTTGTGAGTAAGCAATGGTGCAGCCCAGTCAGCAAGCATCTGCTCTCGCACTGGACGAGACTTGTCCAGTGATTTCCTTCCGGTGAGGAGCTCAAGGAGGACCATACCGAAGCTGTAAACATCACTCATGGTGGTCAAATGCCCTGAATGGATTCAGAATTCAACAGGTTAGACCATCAGAGAACCAAAGGAATCAGTTTATCTACAGTAATAGGTTTCAAAAGGTTAAACCCAGAAACAGAGACATCATATTCATCAAAGACGAATGGAATTCATTCCCCATGTTAAAATGTAAAAGGATAACAAGAAGATCAGATAACGAAGAGAAAATATATGGCATCAGTGGTTCTAGCTTCATATCACCTGTCATGATATACTCTGGTGCTGCGTATCCATAGGTTCCCATTATTCGGGTAGTAACATGAGACTTATCACCTACTGGTCCATCTTTTGCTAGTCCAAAATCAGACAGTTTTGCGTGATACTCCTAAAAATGGCAAACACAGAGCAACTTATCATAAGCATCAAAGTGAAAAATATGCTGAAGAAAGGTAATTTAGATTAACAAAATGCCGAGCAGCCCTTTGTTTTTTAAAGCTTGTATCTGTATCCAAAAGGACAAATCCTTCTCTTACTGTTTAGTAGAAAAATATCCATAACACTATTTCTTGACAAGTTGCATGATTGTATGAGGGCCTAAGAAAAAAGTTACATGCATTCAGAAGAAAAGTGAGAAGATGACCGGGCAATGGGCCCTATGTGCATCCCTCTCTGAAATTTTAGATGCAGGAAAAATACAAGAAACATTAGACGAACACACTGATTACATTGTTTTTACTTTCACAGAAACATTAGAGGAATACACTGTTTATGCATCTAAAATTCTGTGTCAAGAAATTCCTTGCCTCACATGCAGACAGGGGAGATACATGATTCATCATTTGACCTATATATTGCAATATTGTTTCTTTGAGAAAATATGTTGCTACTGTTAGGACCGAAATCAACACTAAGAGGGGGGGTGAATTAGTGCCTTTAAGAAAACGACGTCGATTTAGAAAACTTTAATGATTTGGAAAAGATTGATTGGATGAAACCGTATCGGAAATGATATCGAAGTGTGCTTGACTTAAAGTAAACATAATAAACAGTTAAGTAGAAAATAATAGTAATGAAGAGCAGAAAGAAGATGCACACCAAATTTATAGTGGTTCGGTCATCGTGACCTACATCCACTCCCGATTCCTCTTCCGTCGAGGCCATCGGCTTCCACTAACAATCTTCTTTCCAATAGGCGAAGATCAACTACCCTTACAACTCTTTTCTTCTATTGACAGGCTCAGGAGATAACCTTTACACCCCTTTTTTACAATGTAACCCTCACACACCTCCCTTAGATCTACTTCTAAGCTCAAGAAGGAGAGAACTCAATGTTTTGACAGGGTTTTCTCAGTTTTTTCCTTAAGAACTCTTGCTCCTTTCTTGTTGCCCAAGTGGGGTATTTATAGGCCCCAAATGATTTCAAAAAATGAAGCCAAAAATTTAAATTTTCGGATCTTCCAGGTATGGGCGGTACCACCGCCTGCTAGTTTGACACTGACACGGGGTGGTACTACTGCCCAGTCTAGCAATACTATCGCCTGACACAGTCTGGGAGACTGTGTTTGGGCGGTACCACTACCAGACCCTACTACAAGTCATTGAATGGGCCAAACAGCAAGCTCAATTCAACCCTAATTTAGGCCCAATTGGTCCCTAATCAAGTTGGCATGGTTACACTCAAAACCAACTCAATTAGACCTAACTAACTCGATCTAGACACATATAATTATAAGCATGAATCTTATGTTATCCGGCATGTCATTGGTTCCTCCGACGCTTCGTCCGATCTTTCGGCGCATCGTCCTCTCTTTCAACGTATTGCCCAATTGGTATCAGTGATTTAAAAAGCGCTAGGCGCCAAAAGGCGCTAAGGTCCAAAAACGCCCGAGGCGCTAGGCGCTCGCTCGAGCGAAGCGAGGCGTTAAAATATAAAAATATATAATATAATTAATAAATATAATTATTTAAAATTTTAAATAAAAATATATTATTAAATTAAGAAAATTAATAGTATTAAAATCAAAATAATATATTATTAATCTAATAAATACAAATACTATTATTAGTATACTATTAACAGTATACAGTATACTGTTAACAATATATTGTATATTGTTAACAGTATACAGAAGGAGAAGCGGCAACGAGCAGCGGGAGGCGCGAGCGATGACAGCGGCAGCATTTGCGAGCAACGACAGCGGCGAGCAGCGGCAGGCACGAGCGGCGACAGAGGCAGCGTTTGCGAGTAGCGACAACGGCGAGCAGCGGCAGCGGGAGCAGGAGCGGCGAGCAGCGGGAGGCGCGAGCGGCGATAGAGGCAGCGTTTGCGAGCAGCGACAACGACAGCGTTTGCGAGCAGCGACAGCGGCGAGCAGCGAGATCGGGATCAGGAGCGGCAACGGCAGCGGGTTAGGGTTGGGTAAGGGTTATATCAGTTTAGTTGGTTCGATTGAACCAACTAACCAACCGAACCAGGACCGAACCAGACCTAAAATCCTGGTTCGGTCGCCTTGGTTTACCCAGGCGCTCGCCCAAAGCGCCCAGCGCCTGGGCTCGGGCGAGCGCCCAGGCGGCGCCTGTTTGAAGCGCGCCGCCTGGGAGATTAGCGAGGCGCTCAGGCCTCTCCTCGCCTCGCCTCGCCCGAGCGCCTAGGCGAGCGCCCGAGCGCCTTTTTCAATCACTGATTGGTATGTTGACTCCCGCAACTTCCGAGCTCCTTGGCGCAATGTCCGATCCTTCGACTCGATGCTCGAACTCATGACACGAAGTCCTTCCGGCCTGACGTCCAATCTTCTGACATGTTTCACTCTGGCCCGACGTCTGATTCTTCCTACTTTAATCGAATTGTCTTTCCTCGATCGAGGTTAGTCATGCGTTACTCAAACGCACATTAGATCTTAATTTCATCAATTGATTTCATTATCAAAATTCGAGATTCAACAATTTCTCCCTTTTTTATGATGATAACCAATTGATGATGGAGTTTAAACTAAACTCCCCATATTAATATGCCATATTGAAAGAAAGTTCGAATTCCATAAAATGTTAACCTTTAAATCCAAGTTGAAACGATTTTAATCATGAATCACATTATATGCAATACATCATATACATCATCATAATAAAATCATGAGTATTGCATACATAATCATAATTTCAAAACATCAAAGTGCATCATACCATGCATGATTCAAATCATCATTCCTTCTTCCTCTTTGTCATCAACAAAAAAGAGAAAAGTGCAACTAACATATTTTTGAAACATGCAAGTTCTACTTCAATTTAGAACATACAAGCTAGCAAGTTTTTTGAGATGTACAAATTAGCAAAATTTTTGCTTCTCTTGAGATGTGCAAGATAGCACTTCTTGCTTCTCTTTTGAGATAAACAAGCTAGGAAGTTTTGCCTCTCTTTGTAATATGCAAATATGTAATTTTTGCTTCTCTTTAGATGTGCAAGCAAACAAGTTTTTCTCTCTTTAAAATGTGCAAGCTAACAATCTTTGCTTCTCTTTTGAGATGAGCAAGTTAGCAAGTTTTACTCCCCTTCTATCATTGTCAAAAAGAAGGGAAGAATACAATATTGTAATTCTTTTCCCTTTACATTAATTTTCAAATCATGACAAAGATAAATAACAAAGATAAATTTACATCAATATTTCAATCATAAAAAATGAAAGATCAAATCATGAATATCAAAAGACCATATGTCATTTTTGACAAATCTCTTTTTTTGTAAATAAAAGGAATGATAGGAAACAATCTTGATTCAAAAAGAAAACTCAAGTCATAAAAATCGAGAAATCAAGATCATGATCCGAAAAATGTACAAGAAGAATTTATGCATTTGGGAGATTTAACATGTCTAAGTTTAACATTCAAGCTAGCAATTTTGGTTCTCTTGAAATGTTAGCAATTTTCTTTCTCCCCTTTGTTATTATCAAAAAGAAGGGAAGAACACAATGGTGTAAATGTTCAAGTCATTATATGAAAAATATCAAGAAAAAATCAATTTGATGATGAGGTATATAATTCATGAATATAAAGGAATTACATATAATAAAAATCATGTCATGAAAGATAATATCAAAGATCATGTGAATACGAAAAGACATGATTCATTTTGACAAATCTCCTCTTAAATAATCAAAAAGAAATCTTAAGAGATCAAATAGTAAAAAATTTTCAAAAGAAATTTTAAGTAATGAATTCCGAGAAATCAAAAGAGAAACCATGATTTATTTGGATAAATATTCACTTTAATAAAATGTAAGAATTATACGAGAATAAAAAGTAAGGGATCCAGATTCATATAAAGAAAATCTCAAGTTATGATTCCGAGAATTCTAGATTATGATTCAGATAAAACTCATTCAAATTCAAATCATCAAAATCACTTTCAAGAGATTCAAAATAACATAAATAGATTTATTAATCTCTTGTCAAAAAATCGATAAGATAAAGATAGAGAAATTTTCAAGAAAAATGCATTCCTTTTTATATGTTTCAATTTATGTGATTTATTTCACACAAGCATGCATTTGTCTTTTATGTCAAATAAAAATATGTATCATCGTTTAAAACCAAAAAAGCAAATTTCATCATAAAAATCATCAAGATCAATAAACCATAAATCACAAAAATCATCATTACTTCAAATCATCATGTATAATTAAATTATTAAATCATCAAGCATAATTTCATTAAACATAAAGCATTATCAATCAAAATCATTTTGTTTCGACTAGTGAACTTTGTGAAGTGTGTTGGATCTCCGGTCATAAGCCGTGAGCATCCACTATCAAAATTTTATTTTTGCTTCTAGCTTTCGATTGGAGATCTACTTATCTTGTTTTTTGATACGTGGGTTTGCTATAGCTACCTATTTAACTTTGAGTTCCTCATGTTTAGATCTACCTATCTTGTTTTTTGACATAAGGTTATTTATGATTCCTTTAGGAACCTAAACTAATTTATGCAAGTTATATATTTTAAATGAACACTTATATGCATAATGACCATGTCTACCGCAAAAATTATGCTTAATCTTAGGGGTAATATACAATGTGGGTCCTTTAACAAAAGTAGTTGGCTTTGTTGAGTATAGTTACTCATAAAGCTGATTCCTTCATTTCTATGAACATAACTCTTATTGGCAAGAATCATGTTTAATGATTTGCTACCAATTTCAAATTTTTCTAAAGTTTGTTACAATACTATATTTTTTTTCTTAAGTGAGTCTAATTTTTCACACTTAATGCAAGGGGTTAACAAGCATTTATCATACTCATTTTTTAAATTTTCAAATTCATTAGAAAGAGAAATATAATCCCTTTTTAATAATTTATATTTTTTATCAACTAATTTATATTCATCAAACAAATCATGAAAGACATTAAGTAATTCATCGTAAACTAAATAAGATTTGTTTGAGCCACTTACCTCGTCGTTGAGAGCCATTAAGGCATAATTCGCTACCTCGCCTTCGTTGGTTTGCTCCTCGTCTTTGAATGTACTCGATTCGTCCCATGTCACCTTGAATGCTTTCTTCTTCTTTGGCAACTTCTTCAGTTTTGTACACTCGTCTTTGGAGTGCCCCGACTTCTTGCATTCATAGCAAGTGGTTGTGTCCTTTTTTAGTTCATTTTTAGATTCTTGTTTTATGAATTTTTTGAATTTTCTTGTCAAAAGTTCTATGTCATTATCACTTAAGCTTTCGCTCGAGTGATCTTCTTTTGTTCTAAGTGTCAAATCCTTCCTGTTCTTGGAATGTTGTTCTTATGTTCGTCATGTGCAATACATGTCATTTCATAGTCATTAAAAACCCGATAAGTTCTTTCAGCGAAAAATTGATTAAGTCCTTTGCTTCTTGTATTATCGTTACTTTTGAATCCCAACTCTTTGGAAAAAGATCTTATAATCTTATTTACAAGTTTAAGATTAGAAAAACATTTGCCAAGTGCTTTTAAACTATTAACGACATCCGTAAAACAGGTGTATATATCAACAATAGTTTCGTTTGGTTTCATTCAAAGCAATTCAAAATTATGCATCAAAAGATTTATCTTAGATTCTTTAACTCTACTTATGCCTTCATGTGTAATTTCAAGAATGTGCCAAATGTCATGTATAGTTTCATAAATCGAAATACAATTAAACTCATTTTTGTCTAAAGCGCAAAATAGAGCGTTCATAGCTCTAACATTTAAAAAAAAAAATTTCTTCTCCAAATCATTCCATTAATTCATTGGTTTGGAAGACTTTTGAAAATCGCTTTCAACAATATTCCATAAATCGAAATCCATAAAAAGCAAGAAAACTCTCATTTGAGTTTTCCAATACGTGTAGTCCGTCCCATTAAACATACGAGGACGAATGATAGAGTGACCCTCTAGATTGTCGATAAAAGTCATTCTCTTGAGTGTTAAACCAATCGAGAGTAACATGGCTCTGATACCAACTGTAAGGACCAAAATCGGCACTAAGAGGGGGGGTGAATTAATGCTTTTAAGAAAACGACGTCGATTAAAAAAATTTCAATAATTTGGAAAAACTTAATTCGATAAAATCGTATCGGAAATGATATCGAAGTGTGCTTGACTTAGAGTAAACGTAATAAGTAGTTAAAGTAGAAAAAAAATAATAATAAAGAGCAAAAAGAACATACACACCAAATTTATAGTGGTTCGATCGTCGTGACCTACATCCACTCCCAATTCTTCTTCCGTCGAGGCAACGGCTTCCACAAACGATTTTCTTTCCAATGGGCGAAGATCAACTACCCTTACAACTCTTTTCTCCTTTTGACAGGCTTAGGAGAGAACCTTTACACCCCCTTTTTACAAGGTAACCCTCACACACCTCCCTTAGATCTACTTCTAAGCTCAAGGAGGAGGGAACTCAATGTTTTGGCAGAGTTTTCTCAATTTTTTTCTTAAGAATTCTTGCTCCTTTCTTGTTGCCCAAATGGGGTATTTATAGGCCCCAAATGGTTTAAAAAATAGAGTCAAAAATTTAAAATTTCGAGTCTTTCGGGTACGAGCAGTACCACCGCCTGCACTAGGCGGTACCACCGCCTGCCAGTCTGACACTGACACCAGGTGGTACCACTGCCTGCCAGTCTGACACTAACACCAGGTGGTACCACCGCCCAGTTTGGCAGTACCACCGCTTGACACGGTCTGGGAGACTGTGTTTGGGCGGTACCACCACCAGACCTTACTACAGGTCATTGAATGGGCCAAACAACAGACCCAATTCAGGCCCAATTGGCCCATAATCAAGTTGGCATAGTTACACCCAAAACTAACTCAATTAAACCTAACTAACTCGATCTAGACACACACTATTACAAGCATGAATCTTATGTTGTCCGGCATGTCATTGGTTCGTCCGGCGTTTCATCCGATCCTTCGGCGCATCATCCTCTCTTTTGGTGTATTGCCCAATCGGCTTGTTGACACCCGTAACTTCCGATCTCCTTGGCGCAATGTCTGATCCTTCAACCCGATGCCAGAACTCATGGCACGAAGTCCTTCCGGCCCGACGTCCAATCTTCTGACATATTCCACTCCGGCCCAATATCGATTTTTCCTACTTTAATCAAATTTTCTTTCCTTGATCGAGGTTAGTCCTAACGTCACTCAAACACACATTAGATATTAATTTCATCAATTTATTTTATCATCAAAATCCGAGATTCAACAGCTACACTATTGTGAAACAAAGCCAAGATATCACGTAGTTCAGAATTTTTGATATGCTAACCTAATCTAGCAAAATGTTGGAAGTTTTAAAATCACGATATATAACTGGCTTTTCAGTGTCATGGAGCAAAGCAAGCCCTTTTGCTGCACCTAACGCAATTCTCATTCTGATAGACCACGGAAGGGGCGCTTCTACTCCTGCACAGCAACATATATATTTCATCAGAAATATTAATGATTAAATATTGAAATATAAAAATATCCCTAGCTAAACATAAATCAGAAGATGGTCACATATTGTAGTTAAATCCACTTGATGCCTAGTGGTGCCATATGTTTCTTGTCGTATCAATTGACTAATTTATTTAGTGCCAAAGTTCATGTTTGACTATCACGAACCATTATTATGAAGGAAGAAAGGAGCAAGCTGACTTGCAAGAAAAGAGTTTTATTGAAATGAGTCGATATGGACCAACTATAGATAAGAAGAAACTGGTATCGCACGTATGATGAAAGAAAAATAAACTCAGATGTAGAAACTAAAGTAGTCAAAAGGCAATAAAACAGAGGACAATAAAGATAGTTCACGGTGCATGCATGTGCTTATAGCCCAAGAAAAAGAACACTTTGATCCAATTATAAATGGCACAAGAAGCAAATTATGAGGATGGCCTTGATAGATACTTGAGAAGAGATTGAATTCCACACTGCCCCGAGCCATTAACTAATACACCAGGACTCGATGCTCAGCTTCGCAGCAATAACCAATCAATTTGACCAAATTTGGATGAGAAAGCTGCCCGAGGAATATGACCTCAGCCTACGGACATAAAAAAACTTCACTTAAAACAGCATAACAGAGATCGGATCAAAGAGAGAACCAAAAGCTTAGAACTGTTCATATCAAACTGATAAGGAGTTTCATACCAGCCATTCTCTGTGACCTTGGTAGCTATTATCACCATCATGGACCTTCACAGCTACTTGAAGAGGTTGAAGCCCCTCCCTAGGTTCTTCAGTGATGACACCCTTGTATACACTACCAAATCCCCCGATGCCCAAAATGTTGTCCTGCTTAAAATTCCCTGTGATTTTCTTGAGTTCACTGAAAGAGAAGACACAAGGGGGTTCATTGCTGTGTCCCGTCGCAAGTGCTCCACTTCTTCTGGGTTTGATGGCAATTTTGTGCCCTCCTTTTCCTCTTCTTTCACCAATGGATTCTCAACTTCTGGAGATCCTGTTGACAGATGAAACCGTTCAGATAAATTTATAAACACTGCTAAGGAACAAGCTTCCCAGTCTAAGCTTCTAATGGTTGTATAAAGCAGAAGATGTTAAAGAATATTTGTGGATATAATTGACTTAGAACAAGAACTACAAGAACTGGACAGTGGTGAAAATTTTGATCAAGATTCATAAGTACACAACTAGAAAGAAGTGTAAAAAAGAACAGTTCTTTTGATACATCCAGATATCTGGCTTCATATAAAAAGCATGTGGGTTCACTTTTTAAGTCTATGAATCCTATAAAAGAATCAGCTGCAAGCCAAAATTCTGAAGAACCATGTTGCGACCTGTAAGGACTTCAATACAACACCTGCACTTGTTCCTTGCTACAAAAGAACAGGGAACGAGGAGAAAGTTCCTCTAAATCAGACCTACAGAAGCAAATAGCAAGGCCTCAATCATTAAGATCACCGACCTTTATGCCTCTCCAAATAACAAGATTACGAGAAACTCCTGATTATAACTATATAAGACAATCATAAATAAGGCATGAAATGCGAAATCAATATCCAGAATCATATTATTAGAGTTCCCCCAAAAAAAAAAGGTGACCTACCTGATCTCCCATCGGATGAAGCTCTGTAGATGGATGGTTTCCCTCTAAACGAGCAATTACCCATAACGACCTCCAACTCCAAACCGATCAGCACAATGTTACCAGCGACATATGAGAGAGAAGGCGAGATTCTCGTTAAGAACTCGCACCAAAACTGGAAGACAAAACAGCTGCTGCTCTAACGCGAAGTTCCTCCGCTGTATACAATCAACAGGGTTGGTCTGTTCCTGGTGAAGAAGTTAGAGAGATCAAAGAAAGAGCGATGGTATCTTCCACGACAGAGTATACACTAGCCTTGCCAAAGCATGTCTATCTTGCAGGGAGGTGGAGAAGAGTGGGTTGGACTTCCATCCTTGGTCCATGCAACTTGAAGTTGGGTACGGTGGCTCAAGCACTTGCATGCATGGCACTCTTGCAGCTGCTGAAGGAGGTGCAGCCCGAACTACATAGGAGTTTGATGGTGCGTGCGGACGACGATGACGACGACATGGTCAGCAAGAAACTTATCCATACCCCTTCACCAGAAAAGACCCTGAAGCGTCCTCCGCCGAACACGACGAGTAAACAGAGACCCAACTCTTCTCAAAGCCTTTCCAATGGATTCGACAACGATGCAGACTAGAGAGGACGATGGTGTGGTCAAAGTTTGACGAGTCAACTCTGGCGCCCTTCTGGTCTCGTCTTTGCCTTTGGTAGGTGTAACATGTTCGCCGTGTGACGGCTTTATCACCATGCACTGTTATGATGAACCGTCGTGACAACATCATAGGAAATTATGTTTTATGGAGGGAGCATGGATTCGGTAAAGACATGTATAAGGACACAAAAAAAGATTTAATATTCTTTTCTTTCTTTCTATTGTAGGGATAAGAAAAAGATATAAGTATGAAGGCATAATCAAAGACATTTAACTTTTTTTTTTTGTGTTGTAGGAAGAAAAAAAAGAGAAAAGAAAGATACGTGATAATTAATTGTTTGCTTAACCAAAATTCAAGAATATAACGTAAATATTTTTTGTAGAAAAATGAAAAGAAAAATCTTTTCTTTTGTACATTTCTAAAAATAAATGACATAAAAAAGAAGTCCTCCTTTCTTTCTTTTTTTCTAACTGTGTGGGGATTGTGGAGATTTGGCAGTTAGAGCGCGTCCGATAGGATATTGACCCGGCATTTTACATTACAGAAGGGGATATAGCACGGGCGCTTAAATTTAGCCCGCCGTTCCGGTTCGTAGTCGTCCACATACGCGTTTGCCCGCCAAATAAAGTAACCTGCCCTCTGCTGTCCTCCACCAATCTTCGTACCCGACCCACGCCATCTCCTTCGCATCGTCGGTCCCGCATGGCGTGGCGGTGTTGTTCCTAGGTAACGGTAGAACTGGTTAATGCAAGTATCGGACGACCCCCACCGTTGGTTATTCCTCGCTCTTCCCCTACCCCCTCTCTTTGCGTCTCTTCGCGCGAGCTATTGGGACCCAATCCCTGGAGGCCTGCGATCCAAGAAGCGCGCTTCGATTTGGTTCCCCTTGGCGTTCCTCGTTCTCCTCCTCCAGCTGTTCCTCGCCCACTTCCTCCCCCTGATATCCTCTTCGGCTGGGGACGAAGCAGTCCAACGGCCGCCAGCGCTGCCATCGGAGGAGGCGGTGGAGGAAACCTTTGGTAACAGCAGACCTGGAGCTATGGAGAAACATGGGGGATTCAATTTGCGTGCTCGTCGTTTCGATGCCCTCTGGGGATTCATGAATCCTGGGGAACCTACGCCAATGCCCGACGGCAGCGGCGGAGGCACGGCTACCGTGGCGAGGACGTGCGCCTCCGGCGGCCACTGCTTCAGCCCCTCCTTCGTCCCGTTCGCCGGCTGGAACCGGTCCTTGAAGCGGAAGCTGGACGAGAGGGACGCCGAGGCCTGCTCCCTCTCCTGTGTCGCCAAGAGAGGGGACGAAGGCGAAGGCGAAGGCGAAGGCGGAGCCGGAGCCGGAGCCAGCTTCGCCCGGGTGGACATCGGGAACGAGGCGGCGGCCCTTCGCGAGGCCCTCGTCAGTCACCAGCAGTCGGTCCAGAAGCTCCTCACGGAGCTGGAGGAGGAGCGCAGCGCTGCGGCGTCCGCCGCCACGGAGGCCATGTCTATGATACTCCGGCTTCAGCGCGAGAAAGCCGAGGCCCAGATGGAGGCCCGCCAGTTCAAACGCCTCGCCGATGAGAAGATGGCCCACGACCAGCAGGAGATAACCTCCCTCGAGGACCTCCTCTTCAAGCGTGATCAGGCTGTCCAAGCCCTCTCCTGCGAGGTCCAGGCTTATCGCCATCGCCTCCTCAGCTACGGCATCGGCATTGATGGCGACGCACCTCCCTCCGAGCCACAAACCCCCGACACGGCCACGGCCGCCAGCGCTGTCTCCCAGTTCGACGTCCTCCCTCGCGACTATCCCCCATTGAGGTGCAACGGTGATGCTGCCGCCGACCTCGACAAGTACCCCTCCGGAGAGAGCCCCCGGGAGCGCCTCCGGAGGCTTGAGAAGCGACGCATCTTCCAGCTGGAACGGATGCCAAGCAGCAGCTTCTCTCATGTCATGGACAAGGGCGTCGTGGTGGGGCAGTCCCCACGCCGGCGGCCACGACATTTCAGGAGTTTCTCCTACCGCAGCCTCGCTTCAGGCCAGGAGTTCAAGAAGGGGGGCGAGTTCCCGTCGGCGATGGACTGCGCATCAGACTATGGTGGGAGAGACGACATGAGCGACAGAGTGTACACGGTGGATGCGGTGCATGGGGCAAGCGATGACTACGTGAGCACGCCAAGGGAGCTACAGAACCGAAGGTTTGTAGGTGGTGGCGGTGGGGTGGCGCAGGAAGCAGAGATAAGGAAGGTTTGCGCAAGGTTGGAGGCGCTTGAGGCGGACAGGGAGTCCATGCGGCAGAGCTTCATTTCTATGGGTACAGATAAAGCTCAGATGGTGTTGCTGAAAGAGATTGCTCAACAGATGTGCAAGGAAGTGGCCCCAGAGAGGAAGCTCATCAAGAAACCACCTTCCAACAAGAGGTTTTCTATCATGTCAATCATCAGGGTACTGATCTCTTTTATCCCTTCTTTTTCTTCTTAATGAGCAGCCTCACCTGCGTAAGCTCAAGCTTGCAAAACAATAACTGATACACAGTACTTAAGAAGTAAGATATGAGTCTGAGTCTGATGTATCAGAGAAAACAGAGGAAGGTAATAGTGTTGCTTGAAACCAACTTAGAATTTAGTTTTCCAGGTGCATTCCATTTATTCTACTTGCATTAATTTCTAGATACCAAGCATCTAAGCAGGTAGTTAATAATCTTAATGCTTTCATCTGATTTTGTGTTTGCCCAGAGTGTCATCTCATTCGTTTTATGGAGAAGGAAATCAACTCGAGCCAGGTAAGTTTCGTTTCTTCATTGATATCTTGAAGGTTGGGTGATTCATCTCAGTTAAAACAATGAGTTGACCGTCGAGTGTAACCCAGCAGGCACACTTTTGGATTATCAAGCAGCAATGCTGGGTTACTGCTGCTGTTGGACAAGTCACCTCGAATGAGGCATCGGAGGTTCCTCACAAGAACATAGATGTGCCGTCAGGCTCTCCAAAGCATGACCAAAATGTGTAAATCCTTGGTGGATCTGGATCTCAGCCTCTCTCCTTCTCTTCCTGATTGCATTCTTCCATCAAATGTATTCTATTCTGATCTGTTTCCATGTTGCTAACAATTGACTTTGCATAGGTGACATGAATTTCCAGTATCATGTGTAAAACCTTATGTCGATTACAATCAATATATGTGTCGATATACATCTTTCATTATACATATATATAGGTATATGTATGTATGTATGTATAGGTATATATAAATATATAGGTATATGTATGTATGTATGTATAGGTATATATATATATATAGGTATATATATATATATATATAGGTATATATATATATATATAGGTATATATATATATATATATATATATCAGTCAAGACATATAGAAACTACATTTTCCTATACTCCGGCAATGATTTCAGTTGCAAAGAATTCAATGCAATGGAGATGTATTGATGCAAGAATTTAAACATAATTATGATAGACATCCAAGGAATTCAGCTTGAAATGGAAGCGTAAGAAAGAAGAATCAAAAGGAGAAAGAAGACATACCTCCCAGTTCTCAGATCCCGAAAGCGAGCGATATAGTAGTACTCCTCCCGCTCTTTTCCCGTGCCGCTCCTTCCCCCTTCTCCGGGCTCACGGCCTGGACCCTCCCGACGCACCGTCTCGATGGGAGAGGAGGCGATACTGGACTCCGGCGGAGAAACCCATCAGAGTCGACAGCTCGAGAGGGCGGCGAGGAACTGAAGCCCCGGTCGGAGAAAGCCGACAGAGGGGTTTCCCGCGACGAATTAGGGTTACAGGGGAACCTTTCCAGGCCAATCGCAGGCGGTTTTCGTGGAGAGGGGAGTCGACGAACAAAGGGGGCGGGGAGTGAGGTCGGTGGGAGGAGAGGGCGCGTATGTGTAGTGGGCTTATTTGGGCTGGGAGGGGCTGTGGATTAATCACGTAGTAGTTTAAGGAATTAGATATTTCAATATTTAATTATTTGTTTTCCTTACAAGAATGTTTAATCCGGGGATTAAACGCAATCCCCAGGCCGCAGTTGCTGCCACGCACACATCTCGAATTGGGTGCGATGCATGTGGGGCAGACGACAGTAGTGCGTGGAGTCGACATGGTCGTCGAGTTGTCACGATGTGTGTGCACGGGTCGAGATGTCATAGCAACGTATCGCGCAAGCATATGGTACCCCTACCTGTCTCGTGGACCCCGCGGCTGCTTCCAGTCACAAGGCAGGTGAACCGGTGGGGATGGTAGGAGAAGACGATGCCGTTGGGTGGTGGCGGCAAAACAGCGGATCCGCACCTGTCACCAGCGCAGACGGCAACGCATCACCCGCCTGTTGGAGCGGCGCAATGATTGGAGTCCATCTGACGGTCTAGATTTCTCCTTGCTTTCGTTCCGCGCCGTCCGATCCATCTCGCGCCCCCTTCCTCCTCACGTTCCCGCCAGCTCACGCCTCCCAACCCGAAACCGGACCCCGCCCGTCGCGGAGCGCGCGTCACCGGCCTCCGTGATCCGCTCGTCCTGACCGTACGATCGCCTCCCCGACCTTATCTGATCCGTCCAAATGATCTCACGCACAGAAATTTCTATGCAATCCATCGTACGACAGCGGTCGTTACTCGTCCTTTGGCATAAACTGACCAAATTGACCCTACATTCTGCGCTCTGGCTCGAAGACTATAATGTTGTTTCAGGGAAAGTACAGGGATGCTTGGGTAACATCACAGTGGTGTTCCGGTAAATGAGGTTTCGTCTACTTACGTAGTTTGAAATCGGTCCACGACCCTTTTGTACTCTTGCCATCGAGCACAGGGAGAGTGAAGTGGTGGTTGCAGAGCGGAGAGCGGATCCGAGGCTGCCGACGTCGAAACTAGGGTTCCCGGGAGGGGCGAGAGATCGGGACTCCGATCGATCTCGAAGAGGAGTGGGTTTCGGAGCCCGTTGAATTAAATTCCGGAGGTTTGGTCTCGCCGGGCGGGTACCGATAATCGCCGCTCACCTCCCCGTCACACGGATCGGCCGCGTCCCCTCTGGATCCCTCGCTCTCCGACGCACCCGATCGAGCTCTGCAGGTACTGTGCGATCCACTGTTCTTGATTTAGATCTCGATCTTCCGTATGCCTCGCGATTTGGCGAATTGACAGCGTGGAATTTACGGGACACGTTCGGTTGTTTTTAGGAAATGTATCCTCTGTCTCGATCTTGAAGGAGATCGTTGTGGATCTTCTCAAAACAATTGCTCTCAGTTTGATCTTTTCCTTCTTCAATTCAGTAGGATTTGCTTCAAGTGTCAGATACATATGATGAAATCGAAGATGAAGTAGAATTGAATTCGATGTACTGTTGCAGAGTTCAATCCTAGAGATGGATTCAGGTGGAGGAGTCGAATCGGAGCTCAATAAAGGAGCGGTGGAGAAGGCTCCAGAGGCCAATGGATTCAACGAGAACGAAGTTACCGAGAATGGAGCCGATGCGGTTCACATCGACAGTGGCTCCGACGGTACGTCGAAGGTTGAAGCTCCTGATTCTTCTGGAGATGGCGATGAAGCGCCAACTTCTGCCGCCGAGAACAAAGCGCCGTCCAATTCTTCCGAGGTATTGTATGATTTTTCTGCGGCCTTTTCCCAAAAACTCGTGTAGGTATGACTCTGTTTTGGGCAGTGGGGAGATGGATCTGATGGAAAAGATGAAATCAAGAAGACGCAGAAAAATTCTGGTGCTCTGAATGCTTCCTTGGCTGAGTCTCAGAAGAAAAGGAATGTTATGTCGCAGAGTTCGTCATTTCCTCCCAAGGGTTCCCTTGCCGATAATTCGCGCAGGAGCACAACATCTACAAAGCAGTCTAGAGTATCATCCTCAATCGCAAATGGTTCGATCTCGCTTCTTAGCATCCAACTATGCCGACAAATCACCTTTTTCGTGGGTTACGTTTCACAACTTTGCTTGCAGGTGATGTCGCTGTTAAGCGTTCTGCAGCAATTGCTCAGAAAACATTGGTGAGTATGAAGTTAAGGGGCTCCGTTTCTTTTTTGGAATAAGCAACTTAAACTATCATTAGAACTATGCTTTTGGTAATGCTAAGCTGTGGGCTGTTTTGCTGATGCTATTTTATTTCTTGTTGGGCCGTAGTCCGTCAATACTGACACGGCGGCGGAGGCAACCATAAATGGCACATCTGCTGAAGATGCACAGTAAGATTATGTTTTTTATTTTTTTTTTCATGCAACTTCTATAAAGTTCTTTTTTTTTACTTAAACGATCTAATTCAGATGCTTTTAATACTTTATAATGCATGTTTAGAGATTGTTATATCGATTTCGGGAAAACATTTGTTTAGGGACACTGATCTTACTATACATTTTAGAAAGTGAATGAAAACCTTAAGAGGATAGACACGAAGTTGATAGGTTAAATGTATTTCCAGTATAGTTTTTCTAAACACAAGATTGTTATCCTATCCGATAGGATAACTAACTCATTAGTTTATTGAGCCCCAATCATTAATTTAAAATATTTAACTTTAAATTAATAATAGGAAATTCATCCATCACTTCCAAATCCAGTCAATTCTTCTATCAATTATGATATGGCACCAATCCAAAATGTTATAATCTTCACATAGTTTAGTCTTATCATATCCTCATGCTCATTCACATATTATCTTTTTATACTTGATTTTTTTTTCTTTTAACGAAGATTAAATGATAAAAGCAAGATTCAATCAAAGACTTTACGATAAATTATAAGGCCTTTACCAGCTAACTAACATATTTTCGAACTCTTTCAGTATATTATCTTTTTCTACTTACTCTTTCACTATATCATTTATCATAATTTGATTCAATATAATATTTATTGAATTTGAATCATGATTTAAAGTATTTAATCTAAGATTAATGATATCAGATCTAAATAATAATTACGAGTCCATAAATACGGGAGTAATCCAATGTATAAACATAGTCTTATTTACATCTCTGTTACAAGAATTGCATCCCGTGCTCGTACGCATTCATCTGTCTTACATCCTAAAGCCGACCTTATATCGCTACGTTGAGTCAAACTGGCTTCACCTTGTAATGTAAATTATTTATCATTTTTTTTGGTGAAATTAACATGACATACCAGGTCAAATGATAGCAAAACAAAGCCCTCGGGAAGCCCGTTGCCAGCGGGAAACGAGGATGATGCCCACTCCACCTCCTCGTAATGTTTCATGCTTATACACTTCACATTATTCAATTTTTCTTAGATGCCATGAATTGTCGCTTAAAGATTTGCGCTACGCTTATTCCAGAAGTTCACCACGTGCAAGAAAGAGCGCTGGTTGTGGTTTCAGCTTCAGGTTGGATGAGCGTGCCGAGAAACGCAAAGAGGTTGACAGATTAACTTCTATTCTTTTCCTACTGCTCTACCTAAGACACTTGTTTAAACAATGTGTGTCGTTGTCCTCTTCAGTTTTTCATGAAGCTTGAAGAGAAGAATCATGCCAAGGAACTGGAAAAGACTAACCTGCAGGCAAAATCCAAGGTGATCTTCTTCTTTGAACTTGGGTTTTTCTTGTCCTTCATGAAAGCTTTTGCTGACTGAATGTGGACTAAGTTCTCTAGAAAACAATATATTATAGGAGAATCAAGAGGCCGAGATCAGACGGCTAAGGAAGACCTTGACCTTTAAAGCCACTCCAATGCCAAGCTTTTATCAGGAACCTGGTCCTCCAAAAGTTGAATTGAAGAAGGTAACATTAGAGAAGTGCATCTACAAATTTGATTAGTCATTGACAAATACCTTAATACTTGCCTCTGCTTATATTTTCTTTCGAATGAATAGTTAGGGCTTCCTCGCTAAATATATGTACAGATAGAACTCTGGCTTCCCATAGCTTTGGTAATTAACTTCTTTGGTGTTCAGTTTCCTTTTGGTACTATATAATCAATTGGCATGTAACTTGTTTCTCTGCTAAATAACTTTGAATATGGTTGGCAATTAGCATGCAGAAGATTAGAGCCCGTTAAATCTTAAGAAACTTTGTGATTTCTCGATTTGTATTCACTTTTCCTCTTTCTGTTTTGTTTCCTTCCAAATCATTGTTAGAAGTAATCTTTGTGTTACCATATAATTAATGCCTTTGATAAGCATACATGGAAAGAGAACATACCCGAAGCATCCTGCTGCTAATCTACAGATCCCTCCGACGCGCGCTCGATCACCAAAGCTCGGCCGTCGCAAGCAATCCGTTTCTACAGCAGATGGTTCTTCAGAAGTCGGTACCTCCAGCTCAACCAAACCGAGTGATGGTGCCGCAAGCAGCAAGGGGAATGCCGCCCTTCCAAAGAAGCCAAAGCAAAAGTTACTCTCCAAGATTCCATCACAGAAATCACCAACAGCAACAAAGCCTGATGCAAAATCTCTGATGCCAGGAACTGAGAAGCCTGAGGTTGGAAACAGTTCCACTGAAACTTGTGTTGCAGCGGGGCCGGCCTCTCCTGGGGACTCGGCTGAGGAAGGACAAACGAATGGCGACCTCCCTGAAACTGAGGTCGCAGCTCAGGAAGTTCCAGTACGGGGTTAACTGGTGGGTACGGGCCTCCGGACTCTGTGCTGTAGTTTTGTTGTGGCCATTTGTGAATAGAGAGAACTGTGTGTTGCTTGAAAAGCATGGTGTTGATATCGTCCTCTGAAGACTTTATATGAATTAGGTCATGTGTATGGTTTTAACCTGTTTTGCCGTTTGATTTATGGTATTACATCATGAGATGGTGATTATTATTATCTCTACAAAGTCTTAGTGCTCCTTTAAACTGCTTTTGGTAAGCCTGTATGATTTTGCTTGCTTAGTTCGTTTTGATCCCTTTTGGCTCTACTTTTACCTTCCTCACTTCGAACCTGAAGCCTTCAAGAGTAATTCCCACCAAAATCCGCGTTACGGATCCTCATTCTAGTTTCATTAATGTGTGTGGATCTTCGCCCTACATCCGATCTGTATTTTGGATCCATATGCTTCTCGGATAGAGGACTAGATCCTTGATGAATCCAACAAGATCTAGTGGTATAATACACTAAAGAATTAAGTAAAATAAACTGCAAGCAATCCTGTGCATCTACAACATCAATGGCTTCATCATCAGTCCCTAATAAAGAATCATGCCACTGCTTAAGTCAAAGAATTTTCTCTACCAACAGCTCTACGCAGTTGAAAGGTGAACATATTAAATGCAAACAAAAGATTGTGGAGTAATTGCCTGAAAGCCGTCTCCTCTGTCGCCTGTCAAACAGTAACACCCAAGTGTGACACCATAGAAACCAAAGTTAGCACAACCACACGTATACCAAGTACTAGCTAGCACCAGGAAGAACAAAAGAATGATGGCACTTTGAGGCGCACATTAGAGCCACATGCTCAGTTCAAGAGAGAATCCGGTTGTTGGATCTTTGGATCTTCACAACATAGATTTGGGAACACGAACTATTAGCAGAACAAATTAAGAACTCAACCTGCGTTCATCTCAGTGAAAATCTAAAGCCTTAAATCTTGACCGAATAATCACCAAAACGAATGAAGAATAAACGGCAAAGCAGTCTACTCCAGCGTTCCCGCCAAACTTGGAAGTAGTAGAGACAGTTTGGGTTGCATTTGCCGATGACATCTACGAAGATCTAAAAACCAAGCTTATCATTCTCTTATTTACTTTATCTATTTCTGTTTTCCAATGCGGCACAAGCGTTCCACGAATATTTATAGTAAAGAAGAGATATTGGAAAGAAGACACAGATACCCTCTTACATGGAGGAAAAGATTTCGAACAATTATTCACACTCTTTTCTTCTCTACTTTTGCACCCAAACACACTATACTGAACATGTGGTTAGCTCTAAAAAAGACATGCTGTGCATCCTCAAGTTCTTGGCTTTAAATAGGCTACTATAATTAGACAAGACCTTTAAGAGATTATATACATAATGTGTAAATAATTAGATATACGAATATGTGAATATGAGGATATATTGATACATGATATTATTAAGATATTATAAATATTTTCTTATCTCCCTTTAGTCACGTAAGAGATTACAAATCTTGTCTCATCTTCCTTTTATTCCTAAATATTGAAAGATTATGAACCAATCAATGAGAGATTATAAATCTTCTCTCATCTCCCTTTTATCCATAAATCCATCACTCATAGCGGTCTTGTGAAGGATAGGAAGAGAAAAGAAGATGAGTTTAATTCTCCTTACGGATTGACATCATTACAGATTTCGGATACAATGACGATGCGCTTACAAATCATATAAAGGTTTTTTTGATCATCGGTGAAAAGGTACATATCGTAAATTTAGATATATTATTATTTGATTTCAAATTTTGGTATTAAATTTTATCATATAGTAGTACAATGATAGTTTTTATACTTACAATTGATATCAGAGATATGGTTGTGAAATCAAATAATTTAGATAAATTTGTTAGCATCTTTCGCTTGCAAAAATGTGTTAATCGATTTTTATTTATGATGCATAAATGATTCATTTGTATTAACATTCTGCTTTTCTAACTAGTCCGTCCTATCACCTGCTTACGAACGATGTAATGTTCCTCGCATTGGATCGATAACCACTATCGACGGCTTGATGTTGATGATAGTATTATTGAGGGCGGTGACTTCCGATGATCGCTAGTCCAATTGTGGGCAACGGTTGCGTACCTAGTGCAAGCACTATGGGGTGCGACGACTATGCAGCACCGTTACGTGCAATGGCTATAGCAACGCCACTGCTCATGATGGCTATAGTGGTTGCACGTTGCCGCTACGTGCGGCGACTGCAATAACACCACCACTGCTTGCAATGACTATGGTGATTGCAACAATGCCATTGCGGCGACATCTGCTAACTACAACCAATTATCACGCACTTGTTGAATCATGAATTTTAATGATGAAATCAATTAATAAATTATTGATCTAATCCATATGTTGAGATAAGGGATGTAGGACTAACTATATGGAAAAAGGTAAAATAATTACGATAGAATCGGACATTGGGTCGAAGTCAAAGATCAGACATTGGGTTAGAAGAATCGGAGTATGCATCGAGAACGGATGTTATAGGAGTCAATATGCTGGAGGATCGAGCGATATGCCGAGTATCTAAACGATGTGCCGAAAGTTCGCCAAAAGCTTGCCGGGAGTTCACCGGAAGTGCGTCGGGAGTTTCGCCGAGAGTTCGGATGAACAATTGACGTGCCAAACAATTAGATTGCTTAATTGTAATTGTTTTAGCCTTAATTGATGTAGTTAGGTCTCAATTTAAGTTAGGTTTGGGAGAAATCCTACTAACTCAATTATTGGCCAATTGGGCCCAAAATAGGGCTAAGATGGGCGGGATGGATGGCCCACTCGGCTATTTGGAGCCATGCCAGGCGATGGAACCGCTTGAGGCTCAGCCTCCCAAGTGGTTTGGGCGGTGGTACCGCTAGCAGTTAATGCTACCAAGTAGTGGTACCGCCCTGTCAAGTGGTACCGTTAGAGGTCAATCTCCGAGGCTTTGTCAAGTGGTAGTACTGCCTAGTGTTATAGTGTCAAGCGATGGTACCGCCTAGTACTGGCGGTGGTACCACTATGTCATGGACAAAATTGTAAACATGGTGTTTAATGTAATGCTCATGTATGTTCGTATCTTTTGGTTTATTCATGCATTATACAGCATGTAGAGGGACGATCGAAGGCTTAATAACCCCAATTTAGTTGGGTTTGGTGGCTATTTTAGGCTTATAAATAAAGGTTGTGTCATGTAGACACTTATGAGAGATTTTGATATGTAGTTGACCATTTGGACCCTTTATCGTGCGACCGTTCAGAGCTTGTAAAAGTCTATTTATAATTTGCATTAGTTATGAAATGTTTCCTAAAATGATTGCTTGTGGATCCTGAGTGAGGTGCTTTCTCTAACCCGTTTTTTCTTTTATAGGTCCTAAGGGACCATAGAAGGTTTTGGGGAGACTGACCTTTGTGGACGGATACACAAGGGTGCCACACGACTTAGGCAAAACCAGCTAAGTTCGTGATAGCTAGTACCCCGGAAACCTAGGATGAGACACTTTTTTGCTCCAATTTTGAAGCCATTGAGGCCTATAAATACCCTACTCTTTTCTGCATGAGGTAGCAAAAAGAAAGTGTGAACAAAATCTTGAAGTGTTAGGGTGTGAAAGTGTTATAAAAGTGCTAAGTGTCCTCTTCCTCCCTTTCTAAGTCTTGTGATCATTCAAATGAGGTGTGAGGTTTGTAAGGGTTGCCTCCTAAACCTAAAAAAGGAGAAAGTATTATAAGAAGGTGGTTGGTCTTCTCCTATTAAAGGAAGACTATTAGTGGATGTCGGTGACCTTATCGGAGGAGGAATCGGAAGTGGACGTAGGTCATAATGACCAAACCACTATAAACCTGGTGTGTTCTTTCCTTATTGCTTACTTTCATTACTTAGCTACACTCTGCATTATTCATTTACTTCAAGTCGATATCTTTTTGATACGATTTCTTCGTTATGTTTTTATCAACTCAGAAAGATTTGGAATCGCAACCATAATTTTTATCACTACACTAATTCACCCCCCCTCTTAGTGTCGTATTGATCCTAACAATTTGTATTAGAGTAAGGTTACTCTCAATTTGGTTTTAAACCCAAGAGAGATAACTTTTATCGGCAATCATAAGGGTCGTTCTATCACACTGTCATGAACGGTCGTCGCGCACCCGTAACAACTTCGTTCAATGAACCGTTCGTCGCTTTTGCATGCTTGTATAGGAACATGGCAGCATATTTTGACTTGGTTTTGTGTTTTTACTTGAAAAATGTAAGTAACGACAGTTTGCAATGCTGTAGTGCAACCGCTTGCCGTGCCGGGCCAAACTGCCCCAAAATGGCTCCATTTTCGCTTGCCATGACTTGTTTTCTGCACGCCGCAACTACCTACGAAATGTCAGCCATCTTAGCACCCTGGAACCCCCTAGGTGGCACAGGACTAGATGGGGCTTCGGTATATTATCAGGCATTGAATAATCTTCACAACTTCGCACGTTAACTTGATGGGAACTTATCTTCGCGCCCGGCACCCAGTGAGTAGTTGTTTGTGGGCTTGCAATTGTTTATTCTACCTTCTAAATTCCTTATTTTCTCCTTCCTCTCTTCTCTCTCTTGCACTCAAGGTGCTTGCTAAATTGCTTGTAAAACTTTCCTCTTTGTAAGACGTCGAGACTTATTCGTCGCTCATTTTTAATTTAATCAACTTTCTATTTTATAGGTCCTTCGAGACCTGTACGAGTTTGCAACTAGGTTGAACCTTTGCGGATGCATATGTCGCAAGGGTGCCTCATGACTTAGACAATCCCAGCTAAGTCCGAGGAGTTGGCGGAAGGGTGCTTCATGTAGGGAAATCTAGGGGCGACGTCACATGCACAGCGAAAGAACATAAAACAAAAATCCTAAATTTCCCAAAAGGTGTTCATCGTCATGCGAAGATTGGTACGTAAAACTTGCGATACATAAAACTACATGTGAGATAGTGGTGTTACCTAGGGAGATCATATATCCCCGAATCCCTATAAATCTGTAGAAGTGGATAAAGGAGGTCAAGCATCCTCCTCTCTAGCGGTGATCTACACAACAGGGCTGTAACGACATTCCTCAAATCTCCAAGCCTATTATCTGAGGAGGAGAAGGGGAGAGGAGAATAGGAGGTGACAACTTAGAAGCCCCAGCCAATGGGTCTTTAGTTCCTTCCTATTTATAGAGGCCCCTAGTTAACCCTAATGGATCATGCTATATTGGGTACTAGATCTCTATCCAATTACCCAAGCCTCTTAGATTAGTGAGTCTATCCCCAATAATATCTTATTAGCTGTTATTGGATCTCATCCATGGGATCTAATAATTCATGGGCTTATTAGATATCCAATAAGATAGGGGCTCCAATAGATATCTCATATCCGAACCTCTATTCATCGCAATTCCTACCATATGTGTGTGACCCTCGAAGCCCAATATCGAGCTGGTCGTGAGTCATACTTATCAGAACTCCTTCTGGCTTAGTGAATTATTATCTCCATAATAATTCACTTGACTCATCGATTGTGGATGTACTAGGCCACTATGCCGTAGTCCCTAGACGATATAGGGGAATCCAATCCTTTGGACCTATCTATCCTCAGTTACCATGTACCTATAGTCCATCAATCATCTAATATCTTAGAGACCATATATCGGGCATGGTGCTATTGGGCCTATATGGTTTCTCCTCGAGTTTCACTCTAATCGAATTCTCCTAGAGAACTCTTTCTCTCTCAATCCGAATTACCTTGGCCAAGGATTTGTCTGAGCAAGAATACATGAGATATTTCTCTCATTATATTGAAGGCAGATAATCCTCTATCGACACTCAATAGCCCTTGTAAGGTTGGTTGACACTCCCAATAATCGATTGTACTAGATTTGGAACTTTGAAACCTATAAGTCCGGTATCAAAGAGTGGAGTACTCATATAGGACATCCTTAGTGTCTCAAGTCTAAGGACCAGATACACTACTGGGACTACGAAATTGCTATATGATAATAAGGCATCATCAACCGTCCAGTATTCTGTGAGCGGATCAATTTGTGAACTCATTCTCCAATAAACACATGCATTATATCCTTAGTGTCCCCACACGAGCAACTATGAGACTAACTACCTGTTGAATCTTAGATTTTGATGATGAAATAAATTGGTAAATTGTTTGATATAATCTGTGTTGAGATAAGTGTGCAGCATTAACTATGATAGCGGTAAGGCATAAAATAGATGATGAGCCGGAGTCAAAGATTCGGACAATGTATCGGAAGTGTGTCGGGAGCTTGCCGAGAGTTCATTGGAAGATCGCTGAGAGTTCATTGAGAGTTCGTTGGGAGTTCGCTGGAAGCTCATCAAAAGACTCGCCGAGAGAAAAATCGATATACCAGGCAAAGATTTCTTGCCTTAATCGTAGTTAGAACATTAGTAGAGTTAGGATTGGGAGATAATCCCACTAACTTAGTTAGGGGCCAATTGGGCCGTTAATAGGGTTGAATTTGGTCGGTTGAATAGCCTATTCAACACTTGAAGTCACGATCGGCGGTGGCACCGCTTGGGACTCGATCTCTCAGGTGTTATGGGCGGTGGTACCGCCGATAGTTAATGCTGTTAAGCGGTGATACCGCCCTGTCAGGTGGTGGTACCGCTAGAGCTCGGTCTTCAAGATTTGTCAGGCGGTTGTACCACCCAAAGTGAGTGGTGGTATCGCTCAGTGTCAGTTTATAGGTGGTAGTACCACCCAATAATGGCGATGGTACCACCAGTACCCTGAAATCCCAGGATATTACACTTTTTGGCTCCAATTCAGAAGCCATTAGGGCCTATAAATAACCCCACCCTTTTCTGCATGAAAGGGCATGAAAGTGTGAACATAATCTTGAATTCTTGGGGTGTTAAAAGTGTTGTAAAAGTGCAAAGAGTCCTCCTCCTCCCTTTCTAAGTGTTGAGATCATTTAAGAGAGGTATGAGGCTTGTAAGAGTTATCTCCTAAACCCGTGAAAAGGAAAAAGCACTGTAAAGTGGTGATTAGTCTTTATCTATTGAAGAAAGATCATTAGTGGATGTCGGTGACCTCGATGGAGGAGGAATCGGAAGTGGATATAGGTCACAACGACTGAACCACTATAAATTTTGGTATGCTCATTTTCATTCTGCTTTTCATTTCTGTCATTACTTTCTTAGATAATTACTAGTTCTTTCATTCTAAAGTCAAGCACTTTCTGAAATCAATTTTCGACGAATGAAATATTTTACAAACTGATAATTTTCTCCACTGCACTAATTCACCCCCCCTCTTAGTGCCACTCTTGATCCTAACAATTGGTATCAGAAGGTCACTCTCATTTGGTTTGAAACCCAAGAGGGAAAAGAATTATAATATTATATTCTTCCCTTCTTTATGACAATGACAAAGGGGGATAAAGAATTGCTAGCTCAAGATGCAAAATTTGGAAACTTGTACATTGCAAAAGGAAGAAAAACTTGCTAGCTTACTCATCTCAAAAGATGCAAAAAGTTTGCCAACTTTTATATATGAAAAAACTTGCTAGCTTGCATGTTCTAAACTTGCTATTTACTATCTCGTATTCTTTTTCAAAAACTTGCTAGTTTGAATATCGTAAAGAAAAGAAAACATGCTAACTTGCACATCTAGTAAAATTTACAAACTTACAAAACTCAAAACTGTTACTAGCTTGTATGTTATAAAATGATGTAAAATTTTGCTAGCTTGCGCTTTGCAAAGGAAGCAAAAATTGCTAGCTTGCACTTCTCAAAAGAGAAGAAATAACTCACTAGCTTACAGGTTCTAAAGTGATGGGAAAGTTGCTAAATTCCTAAGCTTATACCTCTAAAACATTGATAGTTGTACTTCAATGTTGATGACAAAGGGGGAGAAGGTATAATGGTAACTATGCATGATATGATATATTTTTATATTTTGAAATATTATATGATTTTTGAATTTAAAGATTTTATTAATATGGCATATTGATAGGGGGAGTTAAGGTTAACTCCGTCATCAATTGGTTGTCATCATAAAAAATGTGGAGATTGTTAAATCTCGGATTTTGATGATGAAACCAATCGATAGTGTTTATGATCTGATCTGCATTTTGAGTGATGTAGGAAGCTTCGATCAGGGAGAGACAATTAAAGTAGGAAGAATCATGTTGGGCTGGAGTGGAACATGTTAGAAGATTGGACGTCAAGCTGGAGGATCTGTCGACGTATCGGTTGAAGGCTTCGGGCTATGGGTTCGGGCATCGGGTCAAGAAGAGCTAAAATTATGCCAAGGAAATCGGAGTTACGGAGGTTAATCGGCCGATTGGGCAATAGGCCACAAGAGAGGACGATGCATCGAAGAATCGGATGAGGCATCGATGAACCAATGACATGTTGGAAAATATTTAATTTAGCTTTGTAATAATTATCTAGATCGAAGTCGGTTTTAGATGTAATTGAGTTGGAATTGGGCCAACTCAATTAGGGGCCAATTAGGCCCAAGTTTGGGCTGTGTTGGGCTAAGTGAAAGGCCCAAACAGTGACCCAACAGGTGGAATCGTCAATGGCACAATCTCCGAGATTGTGTCAGGTGGTGGTACCGCCAGTTTAGGCGGTGGTACTGCCCAGACATAGTCTTTGAGACTATGCCAAGCGATGGTACCACCGAGTGGTAGGGTGTCAGGTGGTGGTACTGCCAAACTAGGTGGTGGTACTGCCAAACTAGGTGGTGGTACCACCCAATATCAATGTTATAGGCGGTGGTACCACCAAACTAGGCGGTGGTACCACCCAGTGTCAGTGCTGTAGGTAGTAGTACCGTCAGTACTCGAAAAACTAGGGATGAGATACTTTTAGGCTCCAAGTTTGAATCCACTTGAGGCCTATAAATACCTCTCTCATCCCTGGTTAAGATACACAAGCACAGAGAACTTAAAAGTAGGAAAACACTGCAACAATCAATTGAGAAATCCCCTCCTCTAGTTCTAAAAATTTAGAATTCTATTTAGGGAAGAGTGAGTGCTTGTAAAAGGTTGTCTCCTAAACCTATGAAAAGGAGAAGAGGGGTGTAAAAGGGTAGTTGATTTTCGCCCGTTGAAAGAATATCGGTAGTGGAAGCCGGTGGCCTCGAGTAAAGAAGAATCAGGAGTGGATATAGGTCACGACGACCGAACCACTATAAAAATCTGGTTTGCATTTCCTTCATTCTTTTTCCTTATATTGCAAACTGAATTCTTACTTTCACTATGCTTACGTACTCTTTCAAGTTAAGCATCTTTTCGATACATTTTTATCATACAAAGATTTTTGACTCAATATAATTTTACCACCGCACTAATTAACCCCCCCCGGCCCCTCTCTTAGTGTCGACTCGATCCTAACACCTATTGGTGTATCTAGTCCTTAGGTCTGGAGGTTCCAAATCTAGCATAGTCGGTCATCGGGGGTAGCCAACCTTATAAGGACTATTGAGTGTCGATAGAGGATCCTCCACTGCATAGGTGCCCTGCAAGCCAATCACATGAGTGATGGCATATGTGACTTGACATACAGTTTATTTATTTATTTATTATTATTATTTGGTATTTTATCACTTTATATTGATTGTTACATAAATATATTGTGATGTTCATGGGTCTGTGTAATGAGAATCAGATCGTGATGAGATCACGATAATGAGATCGATTCACCTTTAAACACAAATCCTAAATAATCCTGATCATAGGTTACTCGAGAGGGATATCGAGATAACCAGACAGACTAGTGTGTTGTAAACCCGTCCATATGATGGATGTAACTAGTCTCACAGCTACTCGTGTGGGGACACTAGAGATACAGTACAAGTGCTCATTGAGGAATGAGTTCACTCATTGATCCGCTTATGGAATGCTGGATGGTTGATGATGCCTTATTGTCAGACCATAAATTCGTAGCCCTAGTGGTGTATCTGGTCCTTAGACTTGAGACACCAAGGATGTCATGTATAAGTACTCCACTCTTTAATACCAAATTTATAGGTCTGGAGGTTCTAGATCTAGCACAGCCGGTCATTGGGAGTGGCAGCCAACCTTACGAGGACTATTGAGTGTTGATAGAGGATCATTCACTCTCGATGTCATGAGAGGAATATCCCATGTGTTCTTGCTCAGATAAATCCTTGGCTAGGGTCATTCAGATTGAGAGAGAAAGAGTTCTATAGGAGAGTTTGATTAGAGCGAGACTCGATTAGAAACCGTATGAGTCTGATAACATCATGCCTGGTATATAGTCTCTGGGATATTAGATGGATGAGGGACCATAGGGACATGGTAACTAAGGACATACAGGTCCAATAGATTAGATTCCCCTATATCGTTTGAGGACTGCGGCGTAGTGGCCTAGTACGTCTGCAGTCGATGAGTCGAGTAAATTATTATGGAGATAATAATCCACTGAGCCAGAAGGAGTTCTGACAGGTATGACTCATGGCCAGCTCGATATTGGGCCTAGAGGGTCACACACATATGTAGGCGTTGCGATGAGTAAATGTTTGGATATGAGATATCCGTTGGAGCCTCTATCTTATTGGATATCCAATAAGCCCCTGAATTATTGGATCCTATGGATGAGATCTAATAAGAACTAATAAGAGTTTATTGGATAGAGATCCACTAATCTAAGAGGCTTGGGTAGTTGGATGAAGATCCAATACCCAATATGGCAGGATCTATTAGGGTTAAGTAGATAAGAGACCTCTATAAATAGGAGAGAACCAAAGACCCATAGGCTAAAGATTTTCTTGGTTGCCATATCCTATTCTCCTCTCCTCTTCTCCTACTCAGATAGTAGGTATGAAGTTTTAGGGTAGCGATTCGAGGAGCGTCGCCACAGCCCTACTGTATGGATCATTGCTAGAGAGGATGCTTGACATATGAAGACATGTGATAAAATGACCCTCATGATTACCGGTGAAAGCTATTTCTCCTAGGTTTTAAACCAAATTAAAATTAACCTTGCTACGAGACCAATTGTTAGGATCAATACGACATTAAGAGGGGGGGTGAATTAGTCCAGTGATAAAAATTATGGTTGAAATTATATGAAGAAGATGTTGACTTGAAGTAAATGAACAATGCAGAGTGCAGATAAGTAATGAAAGTAAGTAGTAGGAAAGAACACACTAGATTTATAGTGGTTCGGTCCTTGTGACCTACATCCACTTTTGATTCCTCCTTCGTTGAGATCATCGGCGTCCACTAATGGTCTTTCTTCAATAGGTGAAGACTAACCACCTTCTTACAACACTTTCTCCTTTTTGGAGTTTAGGAGGCAACCCTTACAAACCTCACACCTCACTTGAATGATCACAAGACTTAGAGAGGGAGGAGGACACTTAGCACTTTTATAACAGTTTCACACCCCAACACTTCAAGATTTTGTTTACACTATATTGCCGTCTCATGCAGGAAAGAGGGGTATTTATAGGCCTCAATGACTTCAAAATTGGAGCCAAAATATGTCTCATCCTGGGTTTTCGGGGTACTAGCGATACCACCGCCAGTACTGGGCGGTACCACCACCTCACTCTGACACTGGGTGGTACCACCGCCCAGTATGGTAGTACTATCGCTTGATAGAGCCTCGGAGACTAGGCTCTGGTGGTACCATCGCTTGGTAGCATTAACTACCGATGGTACCGCCACCCAGTTTAGGCGGTACCACCGCCGAGACCACCTGGGAGGTTGAGCCTCAAGCGGTGCCACTGCTTAGAATAACTCCAAGTGGCCGAGTGGACCTTCCATTCGGCCTAACTCAGCCCTATTTTGGGCCCAGTTGGCCCCTAATTGAGTTAGTGGGATTACCTCCTAATCTTAATTCAATCTAAGTTCTAACTGTTGGGAAATATTGAGGGTGACATCACATGCACCGCGGAAGAACAGAAAAACAAAATCGCCAAATTCCCAAATATGTGTTCGTCGTCATGCGAAAATTGGTGCGTAAAATCCATGAAACTTAAAACTGCATATAAGATATATTGTATATCCCTGACTCCTTGCAAATCTCTAGGAGAGGGTGAAGGAGGTCAAGCACCCTCCTCTCTAGCGGTGATCCACATAATAGGGCTACGATGATGCTCCTCAAATCTCCAAGCCTGCTCTGAGAAGGATAATGGGAGGAGAATAGGAGAGGCAACCAAAAAGGTCTAGCCTATGAACCACTGATTCCTGCCTATTTATAGAGGTCTCCTATCAACTTAACTATAATGGATTCTGCCATATTAGGTACTGGATCTCCATCTAACTACCCAAGCCTCTTAGATTAGTGGATCTCTATCAAATAATCTCTCATGGGCTCTTATTGGATCTCATCCATAATATCCAATAATTCAATGGCTTACTGGATATCCAATAAGATACAAGCTTCGACGGATATCTCATATCCGAACCTCTACTCATTGCAACGCCTACCATATGTGTGTGACCCCCTAGGCCCAATATCGAGCTGGCCATGAGTCATACATATCAGAACTCCTTCTAGCTCAGTGAATTATTATCTCCATAATAATTCACTCGACTCATCGACTGTGGATGTACTAGGCCATTACGCCGTAGTCCCTAGATAGTATAAGAGAATCCAATCCATTAGACATGTCTGTCCTCAGTTACTGTATACCTATAATCTCTCATCCATCTAATATCCTAGAGACCGTATACCGGGCATGGTGCTGTCAAACCCATACGGTTTCTACTTGAGTCTCGCTTTAATCGGATTCTCCCAGAGGACTCTTTCTCTCTCAATCCGAATGACCCTAGCCAAGTATTTGTCTGAGCAAGAACACATTGGATATTTCTCTCATGGCACCGAGAGTGAATGATCCTCTATCGACACTTAATAGTCCTCATAAGGTTGGCTACAACTCCCAATGACAGGCTGTGCTAGATCTAGAACCTCCAGACCTATAAGTTTAGTATCAAAGAGTGGAGTACTCATATAGGACATCCTTGGTGTCTCAGGTCTAAAGACCAGATATACCACTAGGACTATAGAATCGTGGTCTGACAATAAGACATCATCAACCATCCAACATTCTATAATTGGATCAATCAATGAACTCATTCCCCAATGAGCACCTGTATTCTATCCCTAGTGTCCCCACATGAGCAGTTATGAGACCAGCTACATCCATCATATGGACGGGTTTACAGTACACAAGTCTGTCCGGTTATCTCGATGTCCCTCTCGAGTAACCTATGACCAGGATTATTTAGGATCTTGATAAGACCCTAAGGTCTTATCGTCAAAGAAAGAAGAGCTCTAATACCAAATGATAAGACCCTAAGGTCTTAATAATAAATAAATATTAAATAAACCTCTACCCGACTCTAACTGAACTAAACAGACTCAATAAATAACTGGACTAAACAGACTCAATAAACATTATTCAAAAGCTTAGAAAAAGGGTTCTAACAGTTCCTCCCTCTTCAAATCAGCCTTGTCCTCAAGGCTGAGCAACATCAATCTTGGGGAGCTTCTCTTTCAGCACTTTAGTCATAGACTATCTACAACGCATCACAACCCGTTAATCAAGTAAGTATGGTCTCCACTTTTTGATAGTGTAAGCAACAGGTCGGTCTTTCAGTGTAGTAATCGTTGCAAGAAACTTCTGGCCCCGTATAATCAATTTTATCTTTGAACCTTTGCTATCACAAGTGAAAATCTGTCCATCAACGATCTTTACTTCGAATCTATCATAGTCTTCAATGTGGTGGGCCAATCAGTCAACAGTCTCACTATCCATAAAATTGTTAGTGCTACCAGTATCAATCAAAACTATAAAAGGTTTATGCTCTAGAGTTCCGCCAACTTCCATAGTTTGCAGGTTAGAGTAGTCGGCTAATGCATGCATTGTATGTATGGTAGGTTCAACATCTTCATTAGAATTTATACCTTCATGATCGGAGTCCACATTCTTAGCTTTCGG
>LVTN01000560.1:176170-193995 GCA_001649415.1 Musa itinerans | reverse complement strand
ATCATTCCAATGGTTTATTGGAAAAGAAGACTTTTGAAAACTGTTTTCAACAATATTCTATAAATTTAAATCCAAGGAAAGCAAGAAAACTCTCATTTGAGTTTTCCAATATGTGTAGTCCGTCCCATTAAACAAGGGAGGACGAATGAGAGAGTGACTCTCTTGAAAGCCGTAAAGAGCCATTTCTATTTAGGTGTTAAACCAAATAAGGAAAACAAGACTCTAATACCAATTGTTAGGAAAGGGGTCGGCACTAAGAGGGCGGTTGAATTAGTGCAAAGGTAAAATCACGACAATTCAAAATTTCGTTTCAATTAAAACTGATTTTGACGAAAACCATTTCGTAAAGATCTTAACTTAAAACACATTTGTATATGAAGTGAATGCAGTAGGCAAGTAAAGATTCAGTTTGCAGTATGTAAATGGCAATAATAGAAATGCAAACAAGAGAACACGCCAATTTTATAGTGGTTCGGTCATCGTGACCTACATCCACTCCACCTATTCCTCTTTCGTTGAGGCCACCGGCATCCACTATCGATCTTCCTTTATTAGGCAAAGATCAACCACCTTCTTACACCCCTCTTCTCCTTTTCACAAGTTTAGTAGTCAACCTTTATAAGCACTCACTCCTCTCTCAAACTATTCTAACACTTATAATAGAAGAGGAGGATTCTTACAAGAGATTACTATAGTGTTTTCCCCTTTTTAAATTCTCTATGCTTGTATATTTTAACCAAGGATGAGATGGGTATTTATAGGCCTCAAGTTGATTCAAACTTAGAGCCTAAAAACATTTCATCCTAGGTTTCCTAGGTATGGACGGTACCACCGCCTGTGTTGGGTGGTACCACCAACAGTGTCAGTCTAACACTAACTGCATTGGGCGGTACCATCGCCTGGCACCCTACCACTGGGCGGTACCACCACCTGGCACATTGCCAAGGGCGGTACCACTGCTCAGACTAGCGGTACCACCGCTTAACATAGTCTCGGAGATTATGTCACGACGGTGCCACTTCTTAGTCATTGTTTGGGCCTTTCATTGGGCCCAACACAGTCCTTACATGGGCCTAACTAGCCCCTAATTGGGTTGGCCCAATTTCAATCTCAATTATGGGCTAACTATGAATTTTAAGGCATACATAAGCTAAACAAGTCCATAAGTCTAGGTTTCTTCCGACGATTTTCCGGCAAACTTCCGACGATCTCTCGGCAATGTTCTAGTGGACTCCCAGCAAGCTCCTAGACTTCACGATGATCTTCTTGGTGAGTTCTGACGAGCTTCTTTGGCAAGCTCCGGGACTTCTCGATCAATTCCGACAAAACTTCCGACGAACTATCGAACTCCCAATGAAATCGCGTTCTTGACTCCGGGACTTCATTTTCCTTTATGCCTTGCTATCATAATTAATCCTACATATGTAAAACACACTTCGATCTAGACAATTATTACTAAGCATGAATCATGTTGTCCGACATGTCATTGGTCCATCAACGCTTCGTCCGATTCTTCAGCGCATTATCCTCTCTTGCGGCCTATTACCCAACCGACTAGTTGACCTCCGTAACTTCCGATATCCTTGGTGCAATATCTATTCTTGGCCCGATGCCGGAATATATGGCCCAAAGCCTTCTGTCGATACGTCGACCGATCCTTCGGCTTGACGTCCAATCCTCTGATATGTTTTCCTTCGGCCCAACATGATTCTTCCTGCTTTAATTGTCTCTCCCTGATTGAAGCATCCTGCATCACTCAAAATATAAATTAAATCATAAATACTATCAATTGGTTTCATCATCAAAATATGAGATTCAACAGAATCATGTTGGGCCGGTGGAAGGACTTCATTTTGCTTTATGCCTTGCTATCGTAGTTAATCCTGCATATGTAAAACACACTTCGATCTAGACAATTAATACTAAGCATTAATCAAGTTGTCCGGCATGTCATTGGTCCCTCGATGCTTCGTCCAATTCTTTGGTGCATCGTCCTCTCTTACGGCCTATTGCCCAATCGGCCAGTTGTCTCCGCAACTCCGATATCCTTGGCGCAATTTCCGCTCTTCTTGGCCCGATGCTCAAATCCACGGCCCGAAGCATTCTATCGATACGTCAACCGATCCACCGGCTCGACATCCAATCTTCTAACATGTTTTCCTCCGGCATAACATAATTTTTCCTACTTTAATTGTCTCATCCTAATCGAAACATCCTGCGCCACTCAAAACGCAGATTAAAACATAATCACTTATCAATTGGTTTCATCATCAAAATCCGAGATTCAACAGATGGTTCAGGGAGGTTGAGAGAGAAACTATACTCTTTCAACTACGTCCTTCATAAGATGAGTTGTGAGGTCCTGTCTATTTGTAGGCGAGAGCAAGGGGTCTAGGATAAGTTATTAGTGTTGAATCTCGGATTTTGATGATGAAACCAATTGATGTGTTTGTGATCTAATCTGTATTTTGAGTAATGCAGGACTAGCTTCGATCAAAGAGAGACAAATTGATTAAACAGGAGGAATCAGATGTTGGACCAGAGTTAAACATATCAGGAGATTAGACGTCGGGCCGGAGGATCGGTCAATGTGTCAACATAAGGCTTCATTCAGTGAATTCGAGCATCGGGCCAAGAAGATCGAACATTACGCCAAGGAGATCGGATGTTGCGAGAAGACAACATGCCGATTGGGCAATACGCCGAAGGAGATGACGATGCGTCAAAGGATCGGACGAAGCGTCGGAAGAACCAATGACATGCCAGACAATATATGATTCGTGCTTTGTAATAATTTATCTAGATTGAATTGGTTTAGGCCTAATTAATTTGATTTAGAATGTAATTAGGCCAACTCAATTATGGGCCAATTATGCCCAAATTATGGTTATTTTGGCTAACTCAATTATGGGCCAATTGAGCCCAAATTAGGGTTATTTTAGGCCAAGAGAAAGGCTCATTTAGTGACTCAAAAGTTGGGTCAGGCGCTGGCACTACCGGTCCAAGCGGTGGCACCGCTAGTTGCTCAGTCTCCGAGACAGTCTCTAAGACTGTGTCAGGCGATAATACTGCCAGACTAGGCAATGGTATCGCCGAATGTCAAGTGATAGTACCACCAGTCTAGGCCATGATACCGTTCAAACACAGTCTCCCAGATTGTGTCAAGCGGTGGTACCACTAGACTGGGTTGTGGTACCACCCAATGTTAGTGCTGTAAGCGGTAGTACCATCCAATATAGGTGGTGGTACCACCAGGACCTACGAAACCTGGGATGAGACCTTTTTTTACTCCAATTTTAAAGTCATTTGGGATCTATAAATACCCCAGCTATTCCTACGTGGAGAAGCAAGAATTGAGCACGAAATTGAGTTGAAAAAAGGGGGAATGAATACTTAAAAAAAAAAGAGAAACTCTCTTAGGATTTAGGATCACTTCTTCCTAGTATTTAGAAGTTCGTCTAAAGGGAGAAGTGAGGTCTAAGAAAGAGAGACTTATAAGGGTTGTCTCCAAACCTGTGAAAAGGAGAAAGAATGTAAAAGGGTAGTTGGTCTTCGCCCATTAAAGGAAGACTGTTAGTAGATGTTGGTGGCCTCGACGGAAGAAGAATCAGAAGTGGATGTAGGTCACAATGACCGAACCACTATAAAACTTGATTTGCATTTCTATTCTTGCTATTTACCTTTACTGCAAACTGCCTTACTTGCTTACTGCTTTCACTACGCTTACGAACACTTTCAAGTTAAACTCACATTTCCGATACGAGCTTTTATCGAACGAAACTTTTCAAATCGTTGATTTTATCGCTACACTAATTCATCCCCCGCCGACTCGATCCTAACAATTAAGATAATTCCTTCCATCAAAGGCATCCCGTAAGAAATTATATTTTAATATAATTTTTTTTTTATTGATCAATATCTATAATCTAATTAGTTTAATTATATATCTTATATAATTATAAATGATCACATAATCTAACGATCTTTTGTGTAAAGGAATTATACGGAAAGAGATATGTGTGCAGAAACCATTGAACAATCTAATGTTTCATGTCACCATATTATGCGTTGCACACCATTGTCCACGTATGGCACACAAAATCCTATTGACTCCACCGTCCATGTTGTCATTAGATTATCTAGTGGGTCTTTCTCAAACACCACATATAACTGTGCATTTAAAGTTCATGTGGGTGTTGTTTTCCTTCTCCTTTATTGAGACATCCTTGTTATTCCATGACAACATCTCAATGTCATTGTAAATAATAGCTAAGAATGGCTCCTCTATCATCTTTGTTGACTAATACAACTTTTCCCTTTCTTTTGCTTCTAAAACAAACAAACAAAATAAAATCTCTGATAGCGACTCACAATTTATCTGGTCAACTCCACAGAGTCTCAAATATGGTTCTGATGTTGGTGTGGTGGTTCCGTGACGTAGCTATGGATCGATAAATAGATTGATGTGCTCTCAAAGAACCCACTGAATCTATTGGAAAATGTCAATTTTATGTGTGAGAAAGAGATTGAGAACACAGTTTGAAAACAACACATTTGTCATTATGAATTTTAATATTTAAATATATATTTTTAAAATATTAAGACCTTCCGCCTATATCATTGTCATTAACATACATTAGTATGTTAATGAATAACAAAGATTAACTACATTAGTATCCATGTAAGTTTATGAATTTTACACTGAATTTAGCTGATGATTCACTTTCTTTAAGTTAAAGAATCAAAATTGTATCCTACAAATTTTTTCACCTATTTTATAAAACAAATACAAAATCCTAACTATACAAATTATATTACTATGCATTCACAGATATAGATGAGGTTTTTACATATTTATCAGCATAAACTTTGATAATATAGCATCTCCACACATAAATTCTAAAGCAGCGTATAAAATTCTTCATACATAGTACTCCCATCCATCAATCTTTTAAAAAACCTTAGGTTAACCAATTTTTAATTATTTTTTTAATTTAAAAAAAATCATGGTTTATGGAATACAAAAATATTTAAAATTCTTATCATCATAGTGAGGCTTGTAAAGGTTAATAATATAATCTTAAAAATGAAATGACAGTTAACCGGTAGTGCTTAACTATAAATGTTACGTATTCAAGTTTTTAGATTTTATGGACATATATATATATATATGTATATATATATATATATGTGTATATATATATATATGTGTATATATATATATATGTGTATATATATATATATATGTGTATATATATATATGTGTGTATATATATATATATCCTCCAAATATTAAAGATTTTCTTGGGTGTCACTACCATTAACGTTCATCCAAACAGCCCAAGTTAAATAAGCGTCCAAAACTACAATTAGGGCTCGTAGCGGTTCGATCCATGGCCAATCTGTCGATCTGGGTTCGGTAGAATTTCGTTCAATCGAACCCATTTACTGGGTTCGGTCCAACCAATTCATTAAAACCCCCATCAACCACGCTTCCCCCCTCCTTCCCAGAAGAGAAAAAACGCCGCCCCAGCGCAACTCCTGGAACCCTAGATCAGCGATCCTCTCGCTGCCCGTGCAAAGGCCGTCGTTAGTTTACCTCTCTCTCTCTCTCTCTCTCTGTCTCTCCTCTCTCTCTCTCTCTCTCACACACACACACACACACACACACACAGATTCTTCTTCCGACCGCCTTGCTTCTTCCCCCGACAGCACCCCGCTGCTTCTGCCTCAGACAGCGTCCCCTTCTCTGCTTCTTTCTGAATTCATTAGTAAAATTAATTATTGCTGATAATAGTTAAATTTTGTTACCAATAGGTTTTGAATTTTTTAAAGGATGAAATTTGTCATTGCTATTATTTTTTGGTTGTCACTTATGGAATTCGATGTTTTGGTGGTGATATCTTGAATATGAAATGATATGGAATTCACATGTTATCTAATCTTTATTTTAATGATTATCTTCCTCCTTAATTCTATTTTTTCTGATTGTTAGCCTCGGACGTTTTGGAACCTTGGTACCGTAGGCAACACTGACCTTTGGTTTAAAGTCTAAGCTTATTAAGGAACTTCTAGTAATGTTCAATTTATTGGAAAGATGATATTAGATACTTTACCTTTTATTGTATCAAGTATCTAGTAATGTTCAAGTTTTGAGAGACATTACTAACCAAAGTGCCTTACCTTACAAAGCTTTGGCCTCCAGCTCCTCTTTGCCTCTAAGCTATGCTGTTTACTTTGCTTACCTGAAATCCTTATTCAGCAAGATCTTCTTTGAGATAAGAGAGGAAGAAGAAGATGGTGGTCCGGATCCGGCTGTCAAGGTTTGGGTGCAAGAACAGGCCTTTCTATCGAGTTATGGCTGCCGACAGTCGCTCTAAAAGAGATGGGAGACATCTTGAGGTCTTGGGCTACTATAATCCTTTGCCAGGTATGCCTTATCCTTGTCCCAAAGTCCAATCTTTTGTCATGAATTTCCCATTTCACGATCAGTTTCGCTGTCTCCTGAAGCGTTTTATGTTTCTCCTTCGTTTGACTTTGTTTATGTTTATCTGGATACTGTTCTTAGCTTATCTTCCATGCACTAAGACTTCTTTTTTAAATTTTTTGTCATTTGGATTTGTATGTTAACTTATTGGCTGGACGTTTCATTTGACAGGGCAAGATGGTGGTAAGCGAATGGGATTGAACTTTGACCGAGTGAAGTAAGTTAACCTTTGTTTATCCTAATGTGATAGATAATTTATTAAGATGGCTTGTTATCAAGATTTGTCCTTCATTTTCCCTTAAATTGATTTATATGCTCCTTTAAAAAAAAATCAACATTTGAAAGCTTCTGGGAAAAAAAGATAGTGTGCTTATAGAGTTTGTCAGTTTACTGTGTTATGTGAAATGTTTTGAGGTGTTCTTTTATGTGAGTGAACATAGCATCCATCATCGGAGGGCTTATTGTCATTCTTTGGATGATTATCTTCTTAAATGAGGCATAATGTTTGCAATGTGAAATTGGAATATGTTGTTATTGCTATTTAAACATTGGTGCATGCACTAATCAGGATAATCAACATCTTAAATAATATAGATCTAGTGGACGGAAATGTATGCTTCGAAGAAAAATGTATTATTTTTAGTTAATTTATATAAGTTTTGGAATTAATCTAGAAAGTAGCAAGCGGTATTAAATATGAAGAATTATAAAGATTGTAAAACCCAATGCTTATGTAACCTCTGACTAAAATTTTCTATGCAGTCATAGAAGGTTCATATTCTGAATTTTAAGAATCTTTTAAGATCTAACTTTTATCTTTATCCTATCAATTTAGTTTGCAGTTACTTTCTCCTATAATAAATAAGGAAAGTCTTTGTTACAAAACCATGTAGTAAACACAAGCTGCAGGTTCAGCTGAGATATCTCATCCAATTCTTGAATCAATGGTATATACCACTAATCCTGTAATCAAATACCTCATTTTCACATACTTTGATAATCAATTATTTTGATGGTCTTACTTTATAATGCCACATTCGTGAACATGAGATCTATTATCTCTTCTTTTTTGGCTCATATGCATCACCTGAGCAACAGCTGATATCACTAACCTCTAGTTTTTTCAGGGTAAAGTACATAGGTCCACCTTGGTCACTTGTTTTAATGACTGGTAAACTCGTTTTCAAATTGACATGTTCGTGAACTAAATTTTGGATTAGTTATTTTTTCTTTTGCAAATTATCAATTATAGTAAATATGACTGCTTGTAGATTACAATACATTGCAACTTGTTATTTTTTGTAGAGATTTGTTTTTCATTTAGAACCGTGACAAACACATAGATAACTTCTGCAGTTCCAAGATTGATCATCATTGGATTCTGGATTTAATGCTATTAATTTTGTGAATAGCAAATTGTCTTTGTCAATTTTCAAGATCACAAAAATGAGGATTTGAGCTACTTCAAGATTATTTGTTCGATTTAATGCAGGACTGGTTCTCATCAAATGAAAGGTACATATCTCAGTGCACTTTTGCTTGAGATAGAAAATAACACTTCTGAGACTAGGCAGGGGGAAACTTATTGTTGACATGGTGGATGGTGAAGTTTTTATGAGACTTACAATCTTGTTCTCGTGCACTGTTCATGTGAAGCTTACCTGGAAGTTTAATTGGACTAAAGATGTGAGAGCCTTAAAACCCAGTGCTCCTGGATGAGCAATATAATGCTGTCAAGAATAAATTTAGTTCATTTCTTTCATTGGAAGAGAGAGCACTGGAAGTTATACAGAGCATAACTGTTTGGGACATTGCCTGTAGTGTTTTGTGGCAGTCCTGAATTATCTTTGTGCAGAGAGGAATATCAGGATACATTTAACACTCTACATACCTGCAGAGAGTTCTTTGCAGAAGCTAGAATAATCATATGTATTATATAGATTCAAGCTGGGGGCCGCTGATTGATACTATCTACAAGGTCAAAATGTTTCTGGTACCTTTTTGTACAATTTTGAATTAACAGAATGAGAACTATTGGTATTTAGAATGTTATGAAGAAAGTCTACCATCAATCTATAAAAGTAGTGGAAATGTGATTTAGAGACCAGCATAGGGTGTGGAAGTAGATATTATTTTGGATGACTGATGAGTTTTAAGTATAATCTGCATCTCTCAGTTAGATGAGTTTAGATAATGTTATATGTTATAAATTTGGAAGACTTGTAATTTAAAATTCCCAGGAACATATTCATTATTCTGATGAATTGTTTGATATTTTTGATGTGAATCAGTCAAAATGTCTCCGTGAGGTTTATTCATATAATGGGATATGTAATGCCAAAGCATGTGCATTTTTTACTGGAAAAGTGGATCATAACTTCCTACTTATGCTCTCCGTTTTTTGTGGTTGTGTAGGTATTGGTTATCTGTTGGTGCACAACCTTCAGATCCAGTCCAAAGAATCCTCTTTCGTGCAGGGCTCTTGCCACCACCTCCGATGCTTGCATTGAGTCGTAAAGGCGGGCCACGCGACACCCGACCTATCGATCCAATGAGCGGCTGCTACTTGACTCCCAAAGATCCTGAAACTGATCTTCAACCAGAAGGCAGTGAGGACCAAGAGCGAGAAGCAGCCGATTAGGAAAGCCTATAGTTGATAGTAGTAAATTTGTGTTATGCTGTTTTGGAGTATGATGATCTTGATTATGGTGTCGTCGCTCTGTAGGTTGATATAATGTCATGTTCCTATTGTCTTCATAAACTCATTTTGGTTTACGGCTGGTAAGATGTGCCCACTGGTCTTCTGTAAAACATACTTGACATTAAGTTTGGAAGCTGAATGTGGTCTTGAAAAGTAACTCGTGAAGCCTTCTGAGATCAAATTCCTTTCTTGATAACTTACCTATGCAACAGTGGACAATCTTTTTTGAGCAGCTTTGTTCTGTCCTAGAAACAACTTTGCACCTATCATTTGTTTATGATGAAAAATCTAAATCTAATACAATTTTGTGTTCCTTGTTGCCTAACGATGAGATATTCACCTGATTAGATTTTGTTCCTCTTCAGATCTGAAAGGATACCTTTTGCAGCGCAGTGAACAAAAAGAATCAGTGGCAAAAGGGTGGGTGGGTTACTAGCACCTTTTTGGGGTTAGAACTTGATGCTTTGCCTCCAAATCCAAGTAGATTAAAGCGAGTGTGCTCCTTTAACTTTCTTAAAGAATACTATTTGATAATGACCAAATCCATAGATGATCTAAATCGTAGTTAGATTCAAATCCAAACACTGTTGGTGATAGATGTAATTTAATTGTAACATGCAAGTTTCTTTCGATTAACTAAAAAGGATACATAGGGATAGCCCCATTCTTCTTTGTCTTCCAATGGTCCATAAGGTATTGCTTCCCAGTGAGGCCACCCAAATCAGGCAACATACTAAACTTTCACCCCCTATCACGTGCCAAAGGATCACCTAAAGCAAACCTCAAAAAGCCTTGGGGTGTCACCCTCCATTCCTCCTACCTTCAAACAACCTGCCTCGCAACGTTTAATACTTCTTCCATCCCCCTCCCGATGCCTCCCCCTTTCCTTCTTCACCTCATAGCACCAACCCATGGAAGCGTCGGCCACCTCCAACGTGTTGGCCTTTGTGCCAATATTTGCTCTCCTGTTCAGGATTTCGGATGGTTGCACCTTCACCGTATCCAACAACTGTCCCCACCCGATCTGGCCCGGGACGTTGGCCGGGGCCGGCACACCCCAGCTCCCGACGACCGGCTTCCGGCTCGATTCCGGGCAGACTGCTCGGATACGAGCGCCACCCGGGTGGTCAGGCCGGATATGGGCTCGAACAGGATGCAACTTCGACACCAACGGAGCCGGCACGTGCCAAACCGGAGATTGCGGCGGACGGATGGAGTGTGGTGGCATCGGGGCTCTACCGCCGGTGACATTGTTTGAGATCACCCTCGGCAAGGGCCTGGACGAGGATTACTACGACGTGAGTCTTGTGGACGGATACAACTTGCCTGTCGTCGCGGCACCGAGGGTGCTACACGGAGGTTGTAACGCGACCGGATGTTTAGCAGATCTCAACCGTGGTAAAACGCCATGCTTATTTCCATTATCTTACAGTCGAAACCTGCAAGTGATCATCATATCAGAATCACGAAAGCACCACAAATTCAACAACAACAAAAAAGCTACCACTAAGGCTAGATCGTAGCATATGGCATCAAAATGAAGAAACTAATGGTCCTAACAAAAAAGAGAGAATTTATGTGCATTCCTTCCTGTGCTCAGGTTGTCCCAAGGAGCTTCGGGTGGGTGGTGGCGGTGGGGTGGTGGCATGCAGGAGTGCTTGTGAGGCATTCGGGCTGGATGAGTACTGCTGCAGCGGGGAGTATGCTAATCCCACCTCCTGTAAACCATCTTTCTATTCAACCATCTTCAAGGCTGCCTGCCCAAGAGCATATAGCTACGCATTTGATGATGGCACAAGCACCTTCACCTGCAAGGCCTATGATTACACCATTGTCTTCTGCGCCAATGTCAACAGGTCATCTCTCATCCAAGCAAAACATGATCCAGTTTGTCAGTTGGGACTCTCCAAAGTTTGTCCCGATGATATATATATATATATATATAGTGAACGATTTGCTCCTTTCTAACTGCCACCCTCGACAACATTCCTCATAAATCAATCTCGAAAAGTGTCTTAAATCCATATACCATATACAGGATGAGGAGCTCACACAATTATTCTACGGGTCAACCTACTGGTGATGAACCTGCGGACACGCCATCCTCTGCGAACAACCATCCTTTTCATCTATGCTTCCTCCTCCTGTTCATTCTGTTCTTCTAGGGTAGCTGAAAAGATCTATGAACTCAAGCTGGATCGATATCATGACAGCTCAAAGAGGCAGGCCAGGCCAAACTAAAGTTGACATAAACTCGTGCAAGGATCTTTGCCATGCGGAGTTCATCACACGTCGTGACCTAGTTGATCTCGATCGACCACATGTTCGACAGTCTCAATCAAGGAGCCAGTGGTGCAAAAGTTAGAGATGTAGATCTCAATATGATCTCTTGGGAGGTGATTGCGTCTTAAGAACTCATTATGCCTGACAACAAATGGTACTAAAATATTATTAAATCCTCAAAATAACCAGTATGTACTCTCAATCATCCAACAAATTTCATGCATGTATCTATCTTGTTCTCCTTTCTCGGACGGTCTTCTAACAGATTTCACCGCCTCAATCAACAATCAAATCTCATCAGTTTGTTGACTACATTATATATAGCAGATATATTTATAAGAATTTTTTAATATAGCAACAAGGTGGTACGAGATTCCAAATAAAGTAGAGACTATATGACATAGATAAATCATCATTTGTCTTCATCGATTATCATAAGACCATTTAGTCCCATGTTGATTGAGGAGTATAGGAACTAAGGGCTCATAAGTCCGTCAGATCTCCCTTATCCTTAAAGGTACCTTTTAGAGCTCACATGCTCCAAATGAATAAAACCGTACGAGTACGCCCATCGTCCAAAACGAATAATTCATCATGAACCTAAGGCCCTTCGCTCTCCAACGGGAGGAAGCAATGGTAATGTCATTTAGTCCCACATTAGTTGAGGAGTATGAGAATCAAGGACTCATAAGTTTGTCCGATTTCCCTTACCTTCAATGATGATTTTTAGAACTCACATACTCTAAAATAACAAAACTAAACAGGTACATCCGTCACCTAGTCATTTTTCTTCAACGGTTCAAACATGAAAGCTGTATCATTTTATCTTTTCAGTATAAACTCAAAAATTATTTTTAAAAATAGATAATAAATCTAAGGATAGATGATAACTCTGATATTTATAAAAAAAATTTATTCCTCAATCGATGTAAGATTAAACGTGCAACATGACAAACAAAAGCCAACAATTCAACATAGTGGGCTGCTCTTTTGATCTATTAACAAAGCCAACAATTCAACAGTCCTCTGCTCTTTCAATCTTCCAGAAACAGAATATTTGAGGTCTTAGGAAACTTCAATTCTGATGCTGCTGATATGAATGATGAATCAGCCAATGACTCTTCCTTTCCCTTCTTTCTTTTACTCGAAAACAATATCTACAACAAAAGAAAACCTAACCATTTATGATTTTCTGAAGACTGTCAAATCATCACTGTGATTGTATCAAAGGCTGTCAAATGATTATTTATTAAACATTCGAATAGTGGCAGAGCATTAATCGATCTTTCTGTTGTGGTCAATTGACAAAATATGATCATCATTTAATTCAGACTGAAATCGAACTAAGATCAAAATCAAATCGATTGAATGATTTGTCGATTTTAAATTAAACCGATACCTACCTTGAGCGGTTCGATTAAATTAAACCGATTAAATACGATAAGAAAAAATAAATCACATATACAACTTATGATTTCGAGATTAAATTATTAAATTTAAATCTAAGTAACTTGGGTTTGAATCTTGATAGATGTATTTAATTAGATTAAAAATTTGATAATTTTATTTTTTCGGAAGAGCTATTTTGTTTGATTAAAAATTGTATAATTTTATTTTTTTATATCAGCTTCCTTTAATGTCATTATGCTCATTATACTTGTACATTTATGTTTCAAATTTTTAAAATAAAATTATGAATTTTAAGTTTCGAATTGGAAATTTTAAATTATTTTTAATTAAAAATAATAATAATAAATTAACTATTCAAATTGGAACGAGTTCGGTTCAATTTTGATTTTTGATTTCAGAAAATTAAAAACCTTAAATCTGCCTCTTTGCTACTATTAAAAGGTATAAATGGATGTGAGATGGTTTTGAAGATAACAACCATATGCCAGAAATAGGAAAAAGGAAGAATCTAACTCTCCTAGCATAATGGTGAGGAACATTAAAAATAAAAAATAAAAAATAATGTTAGTAATTAACAAGAAGAATTTGATAACGAGAGAGATATCCTTGGAGTAAATGAAAATCAATAGAATGCTATGCTAATAACATCGTGGTAAGGAATTTAAAATGTAAAATTTAATTTTTTTTCTTTTGTCTTCCAATCAAATTTTTTTTTAAAATTTTTTTGAATCAATTTACTAAACCAATTCGGATCGATGAATTAATTCAGGACAACCCTCACATCATTTTTTTCTCCTCCTTCGTCATCATCTCCAATAGAATGCTATGCTAATAACATCGTGGTAAGGAATTTAAAATGTAAAATTTAATTTTTTTTCTTTTGTCTTCCAATCAATTTTTTTTTTTAATTTCTGAATCAATTTACTAAACCAATTCGGATCGGTGAATTAATTCAGGACAACCCTCACATCAATTTTTTCTCCTCCTTCGTCATCATCTTTTTTTATTCCATATCTTCCTCCTTCCGCCTACTACTCCCTTCTCTCCTCTTCTTGAAAATAAGATATGCTTTGCATGTGCACCAGAGGAGAAAAGAAAAAGAAAAATAAAAGATAAGAAATAGTGAGAAAATGTCATAGCAAGAATCTACTATAGATATGATCTAACTTGAGATGAGAATATTGCCTAGATGATTGAGAACAGTCTTTTTGTGTTGTCATTGTCTTCTTCCTTTTTTTTTTCTTATTTTTCTACCATTTTTTCCTCATTTTTGGAATCACGTAGTTGTAGCAAAAATCTACCTTGTTGCTGTAGTTTTTCTCTCTAAAAAATCGTAGCCATAACACTCCCCTAATTTGGATCTAGGGTTAGGTCAAAGGGGGGTGGGCTGTTAAAGCCCACTATGGGTTGAATCTGTGAGCTGTTAGCCCAACAACCTCCCCCTTTAGCTCATAAGAGAGGTTATCTCATAACTCCTCAATATGAAGCCATGTCGACCAGTTGTCAGCATATCTCCTGTCTTTCTTTTGGTAAGGTCTTTATCAACATGTCTGCTCCATTGTCATTTATGTGAATTTTCTGAAGCTGCAACTGTTTATCTTCAAGTACATTTCAAATCCAATGATATTTGACATTTGTATGCTTTGACTTGAAATGAAAGGTTGAGTTCTTATATAAATGGATAACCATTTTTTCCTCATTTTTGGAATCACGTAGCTATAGCAAAAATCTGCCTTACTGCTGTAGTTTTTCTCTCTAAAAAATCGTAGCCACAACACTCCACTAATTTGGATCTAGGGTTAGGTCAAAGGGGGGTGGGCTATTAAAGCCCACTATGGGTTGAATCTGTAAGCTGTTAGCCCAACAACCTTCCCCTTTAGCCCATAAGAGAGGCTATCTCATAACTCCTCAATATGAAGCCATGTTGACCAGTTGTCAGCATATCTCCTGTCTTTCTTTTGGTAAGGTCTTTATCAACATGTCTGCTCCATTGTCATTTATGTGAATTTTCTGAAGCTACAACTATTTATCTTCAAGTACATTTCGAATCCAATGATATTTGACATTTGTATGTTTTGACTTGGAATGAAAGGTTGAGTTCTTATACAAATGGATAGCACTCTGGTTGTCACAATGCACCACATAATTTTTCTATTTCAACCCCAATTATTGCAAGAATTCTTTCATCTATAATATTTCTTTGCAAACCTCTATAGCAGCAATATATTCTGCCCCTATGGTGGAGAGAGCAATATACCTTTGTAATCTGGATTGCCATGACACAGCTCCCCCTACAAAAGTAAGTACAAAACCTAATGTGGAGTTCCTCGTATCAATATCTCTTGCCATATCTGCATCTTTGTAACATGTTAACACAGGTGGTCCACTTCCAAAGTTTAAACAAACTTTAGAACTCTCTCTGAGATATCTAAAGATCCACTTCACTGCTGCCTAATGCTCTTTACTTGGATTTACAAGAAATCTGCTAGTAACACCCACTGTATATGTGATGTCTGGCCTCATACATACCATTGCATACATTAAACTTCTAATTACTGAAGTATAAGAAACCTTTTGCATTTTCTCCTTCTCCTTATCACTTGATGGACTCTATTCTGAGCACAACTTGAAGTGACCTGCAAAAGGAGAATCAACTGGCTTTGCATTGCTCATACTAAACATTTTCAATACCTTCTCGATGTATTTCTCCTGTGACAATTAAATCTTCTTGTTTTTTCTATTACAGGAAATCTACATGCCCAGTATTTGTTTTGCTAGCCCCGTGTCTTTCATTGTAAAAAACTCACTCAGTTTCTTCTTCAACATATCAATTGTAGATATATCTTTCCCAAGAATAAGCATGTCATCAACATAAAGTAAGAGAATAATAAAATTCTCACCCAACCATTTGATGTACACACAATGATCTGGAGTCGTTCTTTTGTATCAATTTTCTGTTATAAATGAATCAAACTTTCTGTACCACTCACTGTCTTAGAGCTTGTTTCAGCCCATACAAGCTATTCTTCAACTTGTAGACAAAGTTCTCTTTACCTTTAACTTTGAAGCCTTCTGGTTGCTCCATATAAATTTTCTCTTCCAAATCACCATGAAGGAAAACTGTCTTCACATCTAACTACTCAACCTTCAAGTCCCAACTAGCAGCAACACCAAGAGCAATATGAATAGAAGACATTTTAACAATAGAAGAAAAAATCTCTTCAAAGCCAATACATTTCTTTTGACCAAAGCCTTTCACAACCAATCTAGCTTTATACTTTGGTTGAGAACAATATTCTTGAGTCTTCAACCTGAAAACCCACTTGTTTTTCAAGGCTTTTATGTCTTTTGGTAGTTACACCAAATCATAAGTGTGATTCTTTTGAAGAGCATCCATATCTTCCTGCATAGCAACTAACCACTTCTTTTTCTGCTCACTTTTAATTACTTCATGGTAACTCTCTGGCTCACCTGGTGTAAGCATCACATACTCATCTATAGAGTATCTTCTAGAAGGTTGACGTTGTCTAGAAGATCTTCTCAACTGAGATTCTACGGGAAGTTGCTCATCAACTTTTTCTTGCTCAACATGTCCTACAAGTAGATCAATATCGGGCTTTACACCATCTTCCTGCACATCTCCCCCATCACCCTGATATACTGGAGGAATAATTGGGTCACAATCTGCTAATCCTTCTGCAGAAGTCTTGGCTGGTGCCTTCTTCTTCAAATCGTTAAAGGTTTGATCCTCAAAGAAGACCACGTCTCTGCTTCTAAACACCTTCTGCTTTTCTGGATCCCAAAGCCTGTAACCAAACTGATCATGTGAGTAACCAAGAAAAATACATTCTTTAGTCTTACCATCCAACTTGGACCTCTCATTATAAATATCTTTCCCTAACCATACATGCTCTGCAATATTATCATCTAGGGTTGTACATAGTTACAAGTTGATCACATCAATCGTAGTCCTTAAAGCCTCATCCCAAAATCTATTGGGTAGCTTGGCCTGTGAAAGCATACATTTGATCTTTTCTATGATGGTGCGGTTCATTCTCTTTGTAATAGCATTATATTGAGGTGTACTAGGAACTGTCATCTCATATTGGATGTCATGTGTCATGTAATAATCATTAAACAATCTTGTATACTCACAATCATTATATGATCTTATGTATTTTAATTACCTTTTTGTCTCCCTTTTAACTTTGGCATGAAATTCTTTGAATATATTAATAACCTGATCTTTGGTCTTCATAGCATAGGCCCAAACTTTTCTGGAAAAATCATCTATAAAAGTGACAAAATAAAGTGCACCACTAATGTCAAGAACATTAATAGATCCACCAGGAGTTTTTGTCCTCAAAGGATCACATACATCTGTATAAATATGATCTAAGGCATGTATATTTTAGATAAAGCAAGACTAGCAAATGAAACTCTATGTTGTTTACCAGCCAAACAATCAATACAATGGTTCAAATATGTACCTCTGAGGTCTGGCAATATATCTCTCTTGGAAAGAGCTTGTAATCCCTTCTCGCTCATGTGTTCCAATCGCCTATGCCACAACTCAATACTAAAGTCTTTCTCTATAGCATTTAACTGCTCATCATAAGTTTTGGCCTGCAACATGTACAAAGTGTGACATTTCTTTCCACTAGCCACAATAATAGAACTCTTACTGAGCTTCTATTGCTCTTTATGAAATCTACTATCATAGGCTTCATCATCTAGTCTTCTAACTGAAATTAAATTCAACCTCAAGTCAATCACATGCCTCACATTCTTAACCACCAACTTGCAACCAAATTTGGTCTTTATATGGATATCAACCATGCTAATGATGTTTGCCATACCATAGTTGCCCATCTTGACAACACCAAAATTTTTAGACCTGCATGTAGCAAAAAACTCCTTCTGTGGTATAGCATGATAAGAAAC
>LVTN01000560.1:144447-175903 GCA_001649415.1 Musa itinerans | reverse complement strand
TTCTTAGGTTGCTTACATTGATTCTTGTAATATCCTTTCTCACCATAGTTATAACAAATAATATATTTTCTTAATCTTGACTTGTTTCTACCCATACGTGAACTACTTCTATCCTTGAACTTTGACCTTTCTATGTTATCTAATATAAGTGCCTGTGAATCATTTTGAGATGTTGCTGAATTTTTTCTTCTTAAATCCTCATTCAACAAACTGCTTGTTACTTGACTCATAGTGACAACACTATGTGGCACAGAATTACTGAGGGAAACCACGAGTGTCTCCCAACTTTCTAGTAATGAACTGAGAAGTAACAATACCTACAACTCATCATCAAGAGACATTTTCATATATGATAACTAATTAGTGATACTCTGCTTTTCATTCAAATGCTTAGCAATAGAAGCACCATCTTTATATTTCAAGTTTATAAGTTTTCTGATCAGGAAAGCTTTGTTACCAGCTGTTTTTCTTTCATAGAGACCATCCAACTTTTTTCAAAGAGAATATGTAGAACTTTCAGTAGAAACATAGTGAAAGACACTGTCATCGACCCACTATCGAATAAATCTAACTATTTTTTAATCTAACCTCTTTCACTCATCATCTGTCATAGTTGTGGCCTTTGAACTATCCCCTTGCAAAGGTTCATACAAATCTTTACAATATAAGAGATCTTTCATTCTTAGTTTCCATATCATCTAATTATTTCCATTCAAGCTAATCATGCGAGAAACACTATTGGCTTCTATGTTCAAACAAAAAAATTAAATCATCAAAACCCTACTCTGATACCAGTTGATGGGATATAAAAATAAATAAACTTTTGTATATGAACAAATACTAGCAAGCCATAACACATAGTAGAATTAAATGAAAATCATAATAAAATAGAACACCAAGATTTACGTGGATAATCTCTCCAATGTGAAGGGTAAAAACCATGAGGCAAACTAGAGATAATCTACTATAAGTATAATGAATATACAAATCTCAATCTCTTGCCTAAAACCCCAGCAACAATCACAAAAGAATAACTGGAATATAAAGATTATGTCACTATGCACAATATCTAAATTCTCCTCAAGTAATCACAACAAGAATCTACTATAGATCTGATCTAACCTAAGATGAGAATACTGCCTAGATGATTGAGAACATCCTCTCTACGTTGTCCTTATTTTCTTCCCTTTCTTATATTTTTCTACCCTTTTCTCTTAATTTTTGGAATCACGTAGCTGTTACAAAAATCTGCCTCGTTGTTGTAGTTTCTCTCTCTCAAAAATCGCAGCCACAACACCCCCCTAATTTGGATCTAGAGTTAAGTCAAAGGGGGTTGGGCTGTTAAAGCCTACTATGGGCTGAATCTGTGGACTATCAACCCAACACTATTGGTTGCAAACTAATGGGATGACATCCTATGTCATGTCACTTGGCTGACACATAGAAACTGCATGCATCTGTTGGAAATTGATTTGAAATAGACACTACCGGTCTTATTGGGTAATTTATCTAGAAATGCAGTAACTAATTTACTGTTATCGAATGGTGCTCTTTATTTTAATGAGAAATTATCAAGAGATATTTATAATTTTTTTTTGTCTTCAAATCAATTATTTTTTAAAAAAATTTATGAATCAATTTATTAAACCAATTCGGATAGGTGAATTGATTAAGGACAACCCTCACATCAATTTTTTCTCGCATGTGCACCGAAGGAGAAGAGAAAAAGAAAAATAGGAGACAAGAAATAGTCTATGGAGAAAATGTCAAATCCTTCCAATTTTATCGAATGTCTCCGAAGGACAAAAATTTGGATCATTTCTCAATTTGTGCGTGCTATTCTTGCGTAGGGGCCATGCTAATCTTCTTTGTATCGTTTCAATTTTATCGGATATCTCCGAAGAGACTCACTTACCAAAAAGAAAATGTCAAATTGACTTCAACTTGGACGGATTCTATCTTCAGTCCCACCAAAACCATAAAGAGTAAGAGTATACTTATTCATTCCAGGTGTCATTAGTAGTTTTTATAATAGTGGGAGCATCAATCGATAAAAGTAAATTAATGATAATTATTAGTTCACCCATGAATTTATTTATTTAATTAAAACAAATTATTATGAAAGCAATTGGATAAAGGGTGTAAACCAATAGCAAACAGGTGATCTGTAGGCCAGTCCATACGCATGGGCCTTCCAGCCAGCCCACGAAACGGAGTCTGCAGGCCAGCTCAAGCCCATGAGCCTGTAACCTATTATTAAACAAGAATAAAAATATTATGTTTTAGTTAATGTTTTAACTCATGAACCATAACTTAATATATGTTAAAAATATTTACGAATGTTGCATATTTTTATTATTTTTATATTGTTTCCTCTTGATCAGTCGATTCATTTCTTTAGCTACTATTTATTCTTATATTATTATTACTTAGTATACCATTTATTGTTACTCTTCTATTTATGCCTACTCAGCATTTGTTATCTCGTCATATTACCTTTAGATCTCTAAGAGCCTCATTGGACATGTTATCAGCATTACATTTAAGGATAACATTGTTTTATGTTTACAAATCTAATACTAAATAAAATAATCTTTTAAGATATCTTTATTTCAATCTTTATTTCAAACTCACTCAACGAAATGAACATTAAACTTCTTATGAGCTTTTTGACATTTATAATAAACAAATTCTTATTAAGACAATCTTAATATTAAAACATGCTAACTTATTAAGCAAAATGACAAAGTTTCTCTAGTACATAATATTTTTGACATCAGTACGTAATTATAACCTCTAACTAGAAGAAAAATATAAACATAATATGTTCAAAATTTATACACATAAAATGCCTACAGGTCATCATTCATATCAATGTTAGCATGGGCTTGCACATGCTCACTTCCCTACTCAATCATTTGAGTATAGTGCTAGTATCCTTACCTATAAAATAGGGTTTATAGTAAGTAATCACAAGTATAAACTTTTATAGTTTTATTTAGGTAAGCATTCATCATGTCATGTATATAATATTTCAAAATAATTGGCATAAGATATTTAACGGTAGGCACATCATCCTATGACTTCTTTACTAAGCATAACCCCTACAATATGGTATATACACAATAAGAAAGTAAAATTCTACGTCAAAATAATTTAAATACTTATGTGCATATATAGGAAATATAGTAAATTGATAAACCTTTATATCCCATATTATAATATATAATATATATGTGCACTCCCACATCGTACATCATAATATATATGCACACTCTCACACCATATATCATAATATATACATGCACTCCCACACCTCACCTCAAGATATTTTTATCATAATTAATATTTTTTTATGTTTACAAAGCATATACATTCATATTTAGCTCATGACGATCATACAATAATTTATGTATATGATAATTTATACAACTACTATTTATAGTAAATTAAACTTATATTTACATGATTAAATTAAAAAAATAAAAATACCAATAAAATATCATATTCTTTAATGATTGAATATGCTAGGGACTGATACACCTATCAAATTAGGAGTATAAGATATCTTAATTAAGAATCCTACCTATTGAATTATTGATTTATAATAATTCATAACAATAATTTATAGAAAAATTTGATAAAATTTCTTATAAAATAGATTATATCAACTTAAAAAATTATCTAAATTTTACCATTAATTTCTTAACAATTCACTCTATAAACAAACAAACTAGTTAGTATCAATCAAATCATCACATAATTCTATGAAATTTTTTTTTCTTTGCTATTCTAACAAACCAAAAGATCTTGAATTATTATATTTTTTTTAAAAAAAAGAGATATTTAAAACTAAATACACACTAAATTTTACCTTAAAATAGAATTATTTAGAGGCTAAACTACACTCTTAGATTCAACTACCAATACCAATTCTATTCTATTGAAACTTGGTTGGGAGTGTCTAAATTTATAAATCTTATATCTTGGTGCATAAAGGTGATATTCACTTAATTTCAAATCTCATAAAACTCTAAGAAAATATTTTAAAACATATCAAAAGAATAGAGCCTAATCATATATCTAATAAATCAATTTAGTTTGAATAAAATCCCTTCTCACCAAATATAGGATTCTGAGTACCTAAGATTGAGACAATCACAACTTTATGCATTGATCTTGGATTAAAATTATATTAGAGGCATTAGAACCATAAAATAATCATACAAAATATATCAAAAAATTAAATATTAATTCTAAGTCTAGGTTACTCAAAAATAGCTAAAAATATCAATCTATAATCTATAAAACTAAAACTCTAAGTATAGCAAGGGAAGAATTGAGTTTTTCTTATCTTAATTTTTTTTTTAAGCTAGAATTTTCTAGTATTTATGAGAAAAACTAAGAGAATCATTGAAGAATGAGAGAATAGGTCGGTTATCAGATTGGTAAAGAGGATGAGACTAAAATAAGATAGAGATACTTAAAAAATTAGCTTAAGGTCTAAGGTTCAATCCCATTAAACTTTATTTAAAGTTTTTTTTTCTTTTGCTAATATAATTCTAATGTTACTGCAACTTTCATTGGGTTTAATTTAGTTTGATAAAGATAATATTTTTGATCTAAACATATCCTTTTTATGTATCCAAACATTTAGTATAACATTCCTTTTTTATTTATATTTTTATTTAATTTTTCATTACTGCATGCATGCTTAAGTAGTTTATGAGTCTCCACATATATAATATTTAAAACTCAAACTTCATGATGCTAATCATGGTCAAACTAATTCAAACCTTAAGATTCACTTAAGACCGATTAAAATTTATACGTCATTTCTAGTCATTATATATATATTATATGTATGTTTATTATCAAAACTTAACTTTATAGTTAAGTCTGCTAATATAATTTGACTTGTTATAATATGCTTAACATTAACATTAATACTGATGCACACCCAATCAATATTTCGTAGAACACTAAGAATGATATTTTTAGAAAGCATGTATTTTAATTTTAAAAGCCAAAAATATAAATATATCATTCATCATATTTATAAAATATAGATATTATAAATCATATTACTAAGTGAGGGTAATATATACATATTATTTATACTTCGGTAGATATACTAATTATAGATCATAACATGTGAGACTAGTTATAGTTCATTGTGAGACTCGGATGTTAGTTTTATCGAATTTATGCTCATGCATATCTCTATATGAATGGACAAAAGTAACAAACGAGATATATAATATAAGAAAAATATTATTTTTCTCAAGTCTCTACTCTGGCATCACATTGGCATAAAAAGATTCCCTTTACATCAGTTGCGATAACTAAGAAAAGGAACCAACCACATCATATCCTCAAAAAAAAAAATTTTCCTTACATCTTGGAGACATGACAACTAAGAAAATGAACCAGATTAGATAAATTTTTCCATTGATCGTATCACTATTAGTCCTCCAAATTAATTAATTATTTTGAAGGACAAAATAATATTGTTGTTATACCATTTTATATAAATTTAAGGAATAAAAAAAAAATGAAGAACACAGTGATAGACAAACCCTCCAATGTGGTATCTGAACAAGTTAGCTTACATGTATATAGGAACAAATATTTTTGTGATACATAATAATTATTTTCAATTGCCTGCATATCGTCCTTCAAATTTGTCATCCATTGGCTAACCAAGATATTATTCGATCAGTCCTCCAAATTAAAGATATATTTTAAGGATTCATATTGATAATGGACAAATACTTAGATATGATATTTGCATAAATTAGCAATGCTTTATGATACCTAATAATTGATTTTCAATCGCATCCATCTTATGCTTCAAAGTTATGATCAATAGGCCCATTAAAAATAATTTAATTAGCCCTGCATATCATTAGTTTAATATTGTTGTCAGACCTTTTCAAGTAAAAGTGTCTTTCTTTTCTTATATAAGTTTAAAGATTAAATAGAAAAAGAATATGGTGATGGACAAAGTTGCAATTATGATATGTAAAGAAGTTGGCTTACATTTTTATTGGAAAAATTATTTTGATGATATATTTCAATTGCTTGCATCTCATGGATTGCTAAAGTAGATAATATAATCGTGTCGATATATCTTGATAATTAGTGCATCATTATATAATTGATATACCTCACATCTTAATCTTAATCTATGTAAGAACGTGATATTTATATAGGTAGACAATAGAGCTAATGTTGTGCCTAAAAGGAACGTAATGGTAATCCATCACAAGTTATTTGCAAGATGAAAATAGATGTATTAATTTTTTTTTTCATACGTTATGTTTATGGAAGATTTTAGTATTGATATTTCTCAATCTTGAGCAATATTGTATTGGTAAGAGATTGCGTCATTCATTTTCACTGACAAAAACTAAGGTTGGATTTATAAAGGTCTGATAAGTATATTATTATTAATTTTAGTTTAAATATTTTGACTAGTAGTTTTAACTTCATAAAATTAATAGATCAATTATCCACCATGAAGCTAAAATAATACTCACTAAAATTTATTAGAGCATGAAATATTGATGAGAGATATATATATTTTTTGTTATGTTCGTAGATAATGTTAGAATAAGAGTGTATCTATATAACAAACTATTATATCCATAATATTGATAGTCAGCTACATGAATTGTGTCATCTTGTTGAGCTACAATTTATATAAATTTATATTTATTATTGATTATTTTTAAAAATACTTATATATTATTATTTTTTGTTTCAGAGATGCTTATAAAATTGGAATAGTCTCATCGATGTGCCAAAATCTTTCGAATCGACCAACTCTGCTCGGACGTTCATTCCTGTTGAGCACAATGTACTTGTAATTAATCAAGAGCATTCAAATCTTTTATTTTTTAATTATTTTTTGATATTTTCAACAATATTCATAGTAAATTTTATTTTAAATATGCTTAAAAAATTAAAGCAACCCTTATTGATGCACCTAACAAGTCTTGTTCCAATGGAAATCAATTACTCTTTTTTTTTTCTTTTTGTTTCATGATTTATTCTTTAAATTTGAGGAATAATTTACCATTTAAATATAATTCCTTCCTTGTTATCAATTGGGTTGATGAGTTACAACAATATCCGAAGAACCCTATTTGATAAATAAGGGATCATTTGGTTGGCCGGTCATTGGTGCGACCCGTAAGCTCGCGAGGAATTCTCCGCTTTGAGCGATGGGCGTACCTACACGGTTTTATCATTTCGGAGCATGTGAGCTTTAAAAAATATCTTTGAGGATAAGGGAGACCTGGACTTACGAGCCATTGGTTCCCATACTCCTCAACCAATGTTGGATTAAATGACCTTATTAGTGGTCACTCCCTTAGGGGAGCGAAGGGCTCATAGCCAAGGTGCACGGCTCGGGAGCAAGTTTGTTCAGCCGAGATGTAGGCCTTGGGCCCTTTTTTTAGTAGAGATGTAGGCATTGGGCCCTTATTTTAGTGCAAATCTGATAAGGGACCATTGGGTCGGTCGACCATTGATGCGACCTGTAGGTTCGTAAGAAATTATCCGCTTTGGACAATGAGCATGTCCCTTATCATTGTCTAATGATCGTCGGAGCAATTAGCCACTTACACGCCACTTACACGTGAACAATTAGCTTCTTGTTCAATCACAGTACCCTACGCTGCATCTAACACGTGAAGCGTTTGTAGAATGGAATAAAATCGAGCCTTCTTCTTCACATGCAATACAAACAGAATCGATCCTCTCTTATCCATCACAAGTTTCAGTTGTCGTTAACATCACCCAATCCATTTATTCCCATCATTTTCTTTACCATATATATATATATAATATTTATTTATTTACATTGAGTCAAGTAGAAAAAAAAATGTTATTCTTATCTTTTCCTTGCTTTATTTTACTCGTTGCGATCGATAGCCGTTCAGAACTGCTCCGCTGCATCATAACTCGATAACCGGTGAATAACCGCGGAGAACAGACTGAACCACCGTCGGGACCACGTTCGGTTCTTCCCCACTCGCTTACCAGTTGCCCGGCTTTCTTATCCGCCTCCTGGGACGGCGACAGAGACGGGCCCACGTTTCCATGATGAACCTGCTCGGCCGTCGCTGCCTCCAACTGCAAGGCAGGTATTTGTCTGCGGGAAGCGAGCATCTTTCCCGTCGACCCCAACCTTCTCCTCGCCAGCTCGCCTCTCGTAGCATCCGACCTCAACGATTGCACTGCGGGGCCCACGAACAAAGCGTCGGTTTAAGCTTCACCTGCGAGTTCTTCCACCGACACGCGAGAGCGCTTAGCCGTTGAAATGAGCTCCGACCTCCCTGACCACACTCTCTCTCTTTCACTCTGCGATTGGTGTAGCTTCGTCGGAACGCATTTCTTCGGGCACGCGTTCGATTTACGTAAGTGTTCCTTCAGATATTATATCAAAGGTTTCCTTTTTTATTCTTCATTAATCATCATTTTGTTTTGCATTCATTGCCAACCCTAATCCTCATCTTTGATCTTAATTTCCCCCCCTTCCCCCGGTTCGATCGCTCTCGCCTTAATTGCGAAGCCCGGTTGTTCTCGATCGATTCTGGTGAGTTGTGGAACTCGGAATCGATGGTTGGTGTGCAGCGAAGAGTCGAGGAGAGGAGGCACGACGACTTGTCATTTTTCGCTCTTTCAGAAAAATAACAATTCTTTTCGTTCAAGTATCTTTTCCTGCTTCCTAATCGTTCGATCATTTTTTTTCGTCCGATGGCGGAGATCCGGATCTGTTTCTTTGATCACTTTTTGATGGAGTTCGTCATGTGCTTTCCACTTCTAATGATTTTTTTTTTTATGACGTATGTAGCAGTCGAGCTCTCAATTTTTTTTTTATCTCTAGTGGAAATAGATAGAGAAAAAAAAGGATCTTTTTATCTTTGAGTGTAAGGTAATGCGATGGAAGGTGATGCAAATGGCTTCTTACGGGTAGATATCGTGGGAATATAGTTCGATTAAAGACTGCTTTCCTTTTCCCTTATGTATTTGACTCCAGCTGATCTCTGTGTTGTAGGATTCGGTAGTTATGAACTGATCAGAGTAGAAATAGTGTTCTAAAAGCATACCTTTCAAGTATTAACAGTTGAAATCATTGGCAGAATAGCATCGGGTTTCATCTTCTGAAGCCTATATACCATCCTTCTTGTACGACTTCTCTGTTTGGAATGGATTCCTCCCATGGCCTCGTAATGCTGCATCTTATTGTCTATTTCCAGACCCTCTAATGGAAAGAGGTGCACATGGAACTGGCAAAATTTTCGACTGGGCTTTAGATTACTGCTTTGAAGATGTAATGCACAGGCATTTGAAAATGGCTTCCCTCTTAAATTGGTGTTAACATTCAGCAAGCAGACTCAAGATTTGTTTATATTTTAGTTAGTGAATTTTTTGTGAATTTTGTATATATTTTTTTGCTTGGAGTATCAGATTCCTCACATCAGTTAAAGTGACGGTTTAAATATCACAGCAGTCAGTTTTTGATGTAAGAAGCTTTACTTTTCTTTCTGCAATCAATGTGATTCCTAATTCTTTGCTTCAGTAGCACTTTATATTCTGTGGCATCAGACTAAGTTTATATACTGCTGCTTTTCCCTGTGGGCATGCATTTCTTTTTTATTTGGTCATAAACTGACTCCAGATCACCTTCCCTTATTCTTGACACAATTGCTCCAAATTTAATAGTTTTCTCAATTATATGCATATGATCTCAGTTTTGCTTGCCTGAGTTCTCCATGAGCTTGCAAGTATTTCTTATTTGTTTTTCTTATCCTTTTCTATCAACGGATGCATTTCATTCAGTTTTCATCAGTGTCCTACAGTTCAGTTGATTTTTTTTAACTCTTATATTTTTTCTTTTCCCTTCATAAACTTAAAATTTTAAATAAATGATAGCTTCTATTTCTTGTGAGGCATGCTATATAACGTCTTCCTAATTACTAATACATTTTCCTGTCTTCCACATTGAATAAACTTGCAGTTGGGGTCTCAGAAATCAAGGTCTAGTTGTATAGTTTCAGCTGATAAATTAATGAAGATGGCGATGCAACCTGTGAGTGCGCTTTTCTTGTTTCTACCACTTCTAGCTTTTGGAAGTGGGCAGATATATATTGTGACTGTAGAAGGAGAGCCTGCAGTGAGTTACAATGGTGGTGTTGATGGATTTTCAGCAACAGCTGTAGATTTAGTGGAAAGGATGGACATAACCAGGTAGGTCCTAACTTCCAATCCTTTGCTTATACTGTGCTTCCGGTGTCACTTAAGATTAGATGTGATTGTGCGAGTTGGTTTCTTGATGATTTAGATTGGACTTGATTCCTTGTGTCTGTACAGTCAGAGTTGATGCTTTATATTTCAGCATCAAGTTCACTTAAAATTACTGAATACTCACTTTTGGTTATTACTTGCCCAAAAAGTCAAAATTTTCTTTTTTCCATTATAGTGGAGGTGGTTTAAGTTACGCCCATTTTGGTTCATGAAGCTAGATACAACTGTTTGAATTTGGTGTCATTTTTTTAACTTCAACAATATGGTTGTTGAAGCTATCTGACCAATTAGATATCTCACCATTTTGGTCAAACCTTGTTATTGTTATGCACATGCCTGTTATATTCCCTTTTGTTTGCGAGGAATCTTTTATCCAGAGCAATTTCAGTCATCCATATTTGTTTTGAATCATTTATAAAATCTTCATCGGCCTTTTCTTTTCTATTTATTATCCAAAGGTGTATCGTATCTGAAGTAGTTTAGTTGTAGTGATACACATATACATCATCATTACAATAGAAAGAAAGGAGGGTGAAAAGAAAAGATGGTTCAGAAACATGATTATTAAATGCTTTGTTTGTTATGGCTGTTATTGATTATGGTGGTTTTTTGTATGCAAATTACTCCATACAAACTACCAAGTCTTTTGAAGCTTCACATTTCTGCATCTTTTTGCTGGCAGTGAGTCTGTTACATCTTATGCCCTTCACCTTGAGAAAAGGCACGATTCTCTTCTTGATTCACTCTTTGAAGTTGGGACCTATAAGAAGTTATACAGCTATCATCATCTTATCAATGGCTTTGCAATTCACATGTCTCCTGAACAGGTAAAATGCATCATTAGATTGCTCTGTCTCCATTCAATTCTGAACTGCTGCCATTATGATTCGTTTTATTTTGCATTGGCTATTTTCATGTCTCCTGAACAGGTAAAGTGCATTACTGGATTGCTCTGATGTCCATTCATTCTGTACTGCTGCATTAAGATTCAATTTAATTGGCATTGGCTGTCTATTTTTTTGACTAATTATTTTACTAGGCTGAAGTTCTCAGCAAGGCACCTGGGGTCAAATATGTGGAGAAAGACATGAAAATAAAGAAATTAACCACACATACTCCACAGTTTCTGGGACTACCAACAGAAGTTTGGCCAACAGGTGGTGGCTTTAACAGAGCAGGGGAAGACATTGTGATTGGTTTTGTGGATTCAGGAATTTATACAAGGCATCCTAGCTTTTCTACACACAACACTGAGCCATATGGACCTCTTCCTCGTTACAGAGGAAAATGCGAAGTTGATTCAGAAACTAAGAGGGCATTTTGCAATGGTAAAATAATTGGAGCCCAGCATTTTGCAAAAGCTGCAATTGCTGCTGGTGCATTTAATCCTTTAATTGATTTCTCATCACCTCTGGATGGCGACGGTCATGGAAGGTGAGTACCACAGAGTCTTCTTTTGTGCCTTAAGCACCATTTTCTCGGAAGATGCAAAGAATTTTTTCTATATGATGTAATATCTAGAATTAATCTAGCAAACATCATAAGGGATTTGCTGCGTACCTCTTCAGAAAATTCAAACTGTTTCTCTTTGTACTGGTTCATCTGTAGGCAATGAAAATTGCATTAACTAGAGAACCATTTGATTAACTTGAATCACTGAAGAGCTTGCTTTCTAAGTGATAACTAAATTTAAACATGATCTTCTTGCTTTTTCTGATGATTGCATTATGAAGAAATTAAAACCTAAGCATTGCAGGATAGTTTTGGTAAAAACATGATATTTGTTTGACATCCATACATTAGTTGACATGAAATCTGATGTCTTTTGATTGTTCTTGACATCCATGCTTCCATATATTTTTGTCTCTGTATTTTGCTAACTTTTTATTCATGTTTTTTACTAGTCATACAGCTGCCATAGCTGCTGGAAACAATGGGATTCCTGTTAGAATGCATGGACATGAGTTTGGAAAAGCGAGTGGCATGGCTCCACGTGCCAGGTAAAATCATCTTGTATAAATTGTCTATGTCAAGTTCAGCTTTAGGTTTTAATTATCTTTTTCTGCTTTCCTGTGTTTAGGATTGCTGTATACAAGGTGCTCTATAGGCTCTTTGGGGGATATGTTTCTGATGTTGTTTCTGCCATTGAGCAGGTACGCAAGAAGAAACTGATATTACTTAAGAAGGCACATCACTGTTAATGCCGTTGGTTATGGTCACCATTATACTATTTTACTGACAAACGTATTTGCTATTGTTATGAAAATAATTTTCATTCAGAACTAGTTCATGAGGCATCAAATTCAGAATTTGTCATTATCGGCTGTCCATAGAATCAGGTGAAGATGATATTTTGGAGGCTTCTACTGAACTCGTTCATGGGCATCAAATTCATGATCGCTAGCTGCTTTCATGTCTTGTTTGTCCACTTTCTATTTGTTCATTTACTGTGTGCCACCACACGAGTATGTCCTTGAGAACATTTAGATGTCGATAGCATAGATGGCACAATCTTCTGATTAATGAAGCATCTAGAGTCAGGAAGGTTAAGAGGATCTTATGGATAATAACATTCATTTTGCTAAAGTCATGGACCACATACTAAATATTTTACTATGGGCATTTGCGTATCTTGTCTCTTGCATTTGACAAACAAAGTTGATATACCACACAAGATGTCCAATTTTTCATATCACAATGTCTTATCCTCAAGTTGGACCTTCTTTTTAAACTTTATGTACTTCCATTTTTAACATTACAATATAATTTTTTTTTAGAAGTAAAAAATTAACCTAGTGAAGTGTCTTCGAAACAGGCTGTCCTTGATGGTGTTGATGTTCTTAATCTTTCAGTGGGGCCAAACAGTCCGCCGACAACTACCAAAGCCACATTTTTGAATCCTTTTGATGCTGCACTTCTTTCTGCTGTCAAAGCTGGAGTTTTCGTGGCACAGGCTGCTGGAAATGGGGGTCCATTCCCTAAAACCTTGGTGTCTTTCAGTCCATGGATTACAACCGTTGCTGCTGCTATTGATGATCGTAGATACAAGAATCATTTGACCCTGGGAAATGGAAACAAATTACCAGGGCTCGGATTGTCACGTAAGTTTAAACTATCAATATTTTCTCCCATGTGCAAGGAATAATTAATGACAAGAGCACACACACATTTCTTTTACACAAGCTGTCTAAACTTTTAATGGAATGAATGGATCACTATCTTGTTAATGGCATTATTTTGAGTCTTGTGAGTCATGAGAATGATAGTTGTCAATGATAAGACCGTGCATGTTGAGTACCAAAAGAAATTTATAAAATGAACAGTTATGGTTTATTATAAAGGAACAGTGTATAGTTTGTTGAGTGTCTATATGTTGTTTTTCATAAAATAATATATGGTATAACCAAAGGAAGTGATAGTGTTAAGTGTTAATCAACATTGATAGTTCTTGTTAAATCATTCCATCAACTCATTGTATGTTTGTGTTTGTGCTGCTCTAACATGTCTTGGTAAAATTTCTTTATGCAAGTTCAGGAAGCAGTTATGGATCATTTGAGCTATGTATGTAATTTGAGCATTAAAAATTGTACTATGATGTAAAAATTGGCTCAGATTACACAGCTTAAAATTTTAATGATTTTTTATTAATAGGTTGCAAGGCAGCAACTGTATCTGTTGGTGAGCTATTGATGGAAAATTTAGGTGCATTTTAATGTCTCCTCTATGTCTTGATATACTATTCATTGTGTATATTACTAAGCAGCAACTAGCAAGGAATCAGTTTTTTTTTTTGCTTTACGTTCTATACACTGAACATATGGCATGTGGTTTTTGGAAGTTTGTTGGTTTGTTAACTAAATTCATTAGCTTCCCTTTTGTACTTGTGGGCTATAGATGTTGAATCATGATATTGCATTTGCATTTTTAACGGAAAGTTACTTCCATTTTCTAACTACAGCAGCTACGCATGGGAATAAGTCATTCAACCTGGTCTCTGCAAATGATGTGATGCTAGATTCATCTTTGATGAATTACAACCCATTAGACTGCCAAAGGCCTGAACTGTTGAATAGGAATAAGGTGGAGGGAAATATTCTACTGTGTGGATTTTCTTTCAATTTTATTTCTGGCACTGCATCAATCAAAAAGGTGTCTGAAACAGCAAAAAGTCTTGGTGCAGCAGGCTTTATTGTAGCAGTGGAGAACACCTATCCAGGCACCAAATTTGATCCTGTACCTGTTGATACTCCTGGGATCCTCATTGCAGATGTCCGCAAGACGAAGGTATCTATTGCTGATTTTTCTATCATGTACATGCAATTAATAAACCAATTTAATTTCAATCAATGAATTATCTATTTTTGGCTGGGCAATAGGCCAAGGGTAATTTCTAGTTCTGATTTTGTGTTCTGGTTTTAGAAGAACTATACTCGACATTCCCGAAATCAACTTAAAGTGAAAAACAGTACAGTACTTCAAATTATGAATTTTCTGGAACTACTTTCATTCCTTAGCTCAAGCTTGCATTCCAAGAAAAATGTGAATGTATTTCAGAAAAAAAGGGTCCTGGTTATAAACAAATTTTATGAATCTGAGATACAACTTCCCTTAGACTGATGGAGGTTTTAGCCCACAGTTGTTTGAACAAAAAATATGCATAAAAAAAATGTATCAAGATTCTTGTCTTGTTCTTTCCAGCTATGGATGAATTGAATTGGGATTGACTGACCTTGGAAACCATGTTTTGTAATGGGACTATCATGTTTGGAGAGGATGGCTTTTTTGTTTTATAAACTGAGATGTAAACCTGATGAGCATTCTGGAAAACCATAAATTCTATATATTTGGGTCTTAACAGGGCATACTTCTCTAGTATGTTGAAAGAAACTAATCATTCTTTGGCACTTATACACTTTTAATGGGCATATATCTGCATTTTAACAAATCCTAAGTTGTGCATTCTATGATAATTCTCATATATGCCATATTTTTCATGGTTATAACTTATAATTATTCATCAAGCAAATTGCTTGCATCACAATTTGATTAAAGAGATTTGCAACAGAAGATGCAATTAAGCTAGGGGTTGTTTTAGGTTGCTTATGCATTAATGAAGTTGCTGATTTAGCCTTTCAGCCAAACCACCTATAGTTTATTCCATACCAGACCAGACTGGAATTCGGTTATGTACATTGTTATTTTGAGGATGCACCTACATTTCATGAAATTATGCATAAGTAGGAGCTAATGAATAGATCCAATGTCCTGTAGAAAGACATTCTCCAAAACCAGAAAATGGATGGGATTCTATGATCAAATCTTTCACGATAAATAAAATTTAAAAATGTTAAGAAGCATCAATTGCCACCATCACAATTTGCACATTAACAAAATCTTGATCACTTAAAGTGTACATCAAGTGTGTGGTCCTTCATTACATGCAGAACACGTAGATGGGGCTGATCATATTTAATCTCTATACATGTTTATCTAAAATGTGCAAAAAAAAAGGATACAGAAAAGTTGCATTTTCCATTAATAGGTTTTCATAAATCTTTTTCTTGGTTGATCTCCATGCCATAAACTTTTCCCGGACTTACGCATTAAATAATCTTGTTCAGTAATAATAATTTCTGCAGGGTATATACTATATTCAGAATACTACAAAGTACAAACAACAATCGAGCATGTGATTGAAGAGCATAAGTTTAATGTTTTCACTGTTTCAAGAGTGTCTAGTTGTGATTCCCTTGGATAGAATCATGGCCTTATTCTGTGATCTGATGTTTTGCTCTTTGCACATGCATTATTTGTCACTTGTCAGAAGGATGTAAATCATAATTACAATTTATCATTTCCTTTTTCTTTTCTTGAACACGGAGGACAAACAAATCCTCGTGCTTGAAATAGTTTAAATTGCACATAATAAAATTTAGCTTGTAGGAGATTCCTATACATATTAGCTTTATCCCAAAACTATGATATGTGTTTCAGCTTAAGCAAGATGATGACCTGATTAGAACAATTTTAATTTACTGATACTTCAAATGCTGCAGAGTATGATTTAACATTTGACTTTTCTTAAGAAGTGGCATTTAGTCCAATCTAATATGTAATTTTTCCAGGATGGTCTTGTGAAAATTTAATTTTTGCTGAAATTTTCTAACTATATAGGAACTTATTGACTATTACAATTGTTCAACTAAAAGAGATTGGGCTGGTCGACCAATAAGTTTCCAGGCAACAGCCAGCATTGCTGATGGTTTGGCACCAATACTGCATAAATCAGCTCCTCAGGTGGCACTATTCTCTTCACGAGGACCAGATGTTAAAGATTTCAGCTTTCAAGATGCTGATGTCCTTAAACCTGATATATTAGCTCCAGGCAATCTAATTTGGGCTGCTTGGGCACCAAATGGAACAGATGAGGCTAATTACATAGGTAACAATTCAAATTATGGGTTTTACTTTGTTATTTTGATGACAAAATAAATATGCATGATGAACCATAGAGAATGCACCATTGATATTGAAATCCCCATGAAACGAATTGTATAATTGGCTTGTTTTACCCCTTGGTTGCTAATCTCATTTTCTCTGAAGACCAGTACTATTGATATTTGATTTCCTAAATATTTATGCATGATTATATCAACTGTATAACAATAACAAAAATAAAACCGTAAGTCCCAATTATTTGGGGTTGGCTACATGGATTTTTTACTGCTATTGGGATATGTAAAAAGTTATATATTTAGTTAGAGTATTTAAATTTTTATTTGTAGTTTCTATTAAAATCTTTTTAGGTTTTTCCCTACCTCTTCTCATGCCACTAACATTAATCATTTGACCTCTTTTGACTATTGCATCCGGAGGTCTTCTAAGCACATATTCGTAACATCTTAAATGATTTTTTTTCATCTTATCCTCTATCGGAGTGATACCTAGTTGTTTACGAATAAAATTATTTATTTTCCTATCCTTCCCACTAACTCCACACATTCATCTCAACATTCTCATCTCAGCAATATAATTTTTTTATATATATTGTTTCTTAATTGCTTAATACTCAGATCCATAAAGTATTGTTGGTCTCACAACTATCTTATAAAATTTTCTTTTAATCTCAAAGGTATTCGATGATTACACAAGGCTCGTGATGTCCTTCACCATTTTAACTATCTTATTTTTATCCTATGAATAATATTTTCATCGATTTCTTCATCTTATTGAATAATTAATCCAAGATACCTAAAGCTTTTACGTAAAGGAACTTGTATTGATTGGACATTGTTGAAAATATCTTGACTGAACATTGTTGAAATACTAGTAGGAAGTGAGGCAATATATATGGACATGATAGAATCACTGTAATTGTTGAATATGTTCAACTCCAGAAGAGTAAATACAAATGCATGTGCAGGAGAAGGCTTTGCTATGGTTTCTGGAACCAGTATGGCTGCTCCACACATTTCTGGAATTGCAGCCCTCATAAGGCAAAATAATCCTCAGTGGAGCCCAAGTGCTATCAAGTCAGCCTTGATGACAACAGCCAGTACTTTGGATCGGCGTGACAGACCTATTCTAGCACAGCAATATTCTGAAAATGGGGTCATGACATTGGTGCAGGCTACACCATTTGATTATGGCAGTGGTGCAGTTGATCCGAAAGCTGCTCTGGATCCTGGACTCATTCTGGATTCAAGTAAGTTGTTTTTAGTAGGGCTTGCCAATCCTAAATGAAGTTCCATGGTTAAAACTTTCATGGTTTTACTAGTAAAACTGGAAGTTATCAAATTTTGCATGATACATAATGGTACTATAAGGCATAAGCTATTTGTTTTAGATACCAGGGATATTTTTAATTGTATGAATAATTCAGAATCTTTGACTGCAGTCTGTAGCTCAGGATTGGACTGAATATTTCTGGGCATTTTTTTCATAAATGACCAATGTAGCTCATTAGCAATCCTTTCACTTGCATGAAACTCTATAAGAATGAGGTGCTTATTTATAACATTTGGAAAGAAGAAAGTATTATCCTAGTATTTGAGTTCATTACCTTCAAACTTTTCTTTGAATTTTTCTTGCTGATGTTTTTTAAAGACCTATTTTCTTCATATGGTCCTTCAATTTAGACATCCATACTGCTGTCAGTTCTATACTGTTTTTCTTGACAGCATCACAGATGCTAAACCACATTCTTGTATTTTAGTACTAGGCCTGTTTCTTCATGATATTATGAGCATGCCTGTACCTTTGCTACGACAAAACCTTGGATGTTGCTACTGCCTTTTGTGGACTTTATTATTCGAGTTGCTTCTCACAATATTCTACATATTCATTGCTAAAACATTAGTTGTCCAATAGTTATCCAATATTCTACATATTCTACACTAGTTGGGTTCTTTGTGTTGACATCCATGCGGCTCTTCATCTGTTAACATTTTTTTTTGGCAGCTTACGGAGACTACGTCAAGTTCTTGTGTTCAGTGCCAGATCTGGATCCCGACGAAATTCTGAACATCACCAGCTCGGCTTGCAACAAGACCAAGGGTCATCCTTCCGATCTAAACACCCCGTCGATCACCATCTCCCGTCTTGCAGGGACTCAAACAGTGAAAAGAACGGTGACTAATGTAGCTGATTCAGAAACTTACATCATTACCACTAGAATGTCACCCGAAATCGCTCTAGAAGCCAGTCCTCTAGCAATGACTGTGCTGTCAGGAGCATCCCGTGAGATAACCGTGACTTTGACTGTCAGATCGGTGACTGGTGGATACAGCTTCGGTGAGATTCTTCTGAAGGGTGATAGAGGGCACAAGGTGAGGATCCCAGTGGTAGCAATGGGCTTCAGTAGCTAGTTGGTGCAACGGTTTTGAGTTCTTTCGTCTTTATCCTAAAGCTTGATATTATTCTTTGTAGATGATCTATCAAAACCTAAATTGCTTTGGAATTGTTTGCCTGGTGAGGCAATGTAAATCCTATAATGCCTGAGTCTTGCTAGTTTCTACCATGCCCAAGGTTGTAATGAAGAGCTCATAGTGGTTGTTGTATAATTTGCTTAGTATAGTATCATTAAGATCAAGTACATGTTACCTTAGAGAATGCAGGTTTTGCTCTATTTCATGAATCCTTTCCATGTTCTTGTCCTAAAGTTTTTTTTCTCAAAACAAGGTTTGTTGGCATGGCTACAGAATTAGTTTCTTATAATTCTTGATTAACTTTAATATTGTATGTTGTGTGAGACATCTTAGTATATTGTTGTACAAGTAATGGGTCTTAGATTCGAGTTCATATTTAAATATCTTGTACATTGTTGAGTGTAATAAAAAAATTATTCTTAATTAAAAAATTATATGTTAAGAACTTAAAGTTGGAGAATAAAAAAAAAAGAATGAAAATTTTTTTTGTAAGGTTTTGAGCTTAAATTTCGTTTTTGTCACTTATCTTTTATTAAAAAATAAAAATAAAAATAAAAAAATATTATAAATATAATATATAAACTTTCAATGTGTTGTTATAGCAAGACCCCAAAATCACACGATACTAAGCAGTTCAACTTGGTCACGAGGGTACGAAGAGTGCTTCACTTGGAGCTCATTTATGGCCTTCATCGTAGCATAACATTGCTTTATCACCAGTTAGTTGTCTATACTGTCATGTTAATGTCAATAATGAAACTGTGATAAGCCTTGGTTCGAGAGAATCACCTCAACTTAACATAAACCCTATTTAGGAGTCCTAATTAGGTTCAAACTACTGGAAGAGTCATAATAAGATTCAAATTCCATTAGGATTAGGATTTAGTTTAGGGATCCAAGTAGAGAGAATAGTTATTAATACCTCTTGCCTCTCAAGATTTTGGTGAGAGGGAGAGACATAAGAGAGACACTTTGGGTGCTTCCGAGCTTATTTTCTAGTAGATTTAAAGAGAGTTGAACGAAGGGTTCTTCTAGTTTATATGAGAGTATACAATAATTTAATTTTCTACTTAGATATAGATAGAAAGTTACTTAAATCTTGTATCGACTTTCTGGTATGTTCTTTATTTATTAATATCTAGGTTTATTTTTTGGTTTTGAAGTTCTCTCTCTCCCTAACAAAATAGTATCATAACCTAAAATAATTGATTATCAGAGATTCAATAAGGATGTTATCTATTGTTTCTGTTGGTTTTACTATAAAAATTTTTAAGGAAGAAATAGTTTTATCCTGTGACAAAGAGAGTGAAGAATCGTTTTGTTCAACAAAACATAGTAAATATGTTGAATGTTCAAGCAGACAAATTAGAAAAGATGAGCAATGAAGATTAGGAGAAGTTTGAGGCAAAGTGTATAAGTACTATTTGTCTTTACATCGTTGATAATATTATCAATAATGTTATTGATGATGTCTCTATCACAATTATTTGGGATAAGCTTAAAAAGTTTTATTTGGCTAAAAACTTACCTAACAAATTAAATAAAAAATAAAAGTTATACAAGCTGAGGATGGAGAGGAAGGTAGAAACTTGATAGAGCATTTGAATATATTCAAAAGAATATTAGATCAACTAAAGAAAGTTGATGTAAAGATTGATGAATTTTTTCTTACATATCCAACGTCAATGAGACATTAATTGCTAAAAGTGGGGGTCGGTAAAGAGGATTCTGTGATAGGGGCGGATCTAAACATGGCAAGTCTGAGTTAGGTTTTTGGATGATATTCGATGCTATAGATGCAAAAAGTATAAGTATATAAGCACATTGACTAAGAAAAAAGAAAGAAGAAGAAGAGGCCAAAGATAATGATGCATCTTCTCAAAAGAGTTAGTTTTTGGATTATGCTTATGTTACTCATATTTGTACTCAAAAGGATTGTTTTGATTTACTGAATGACAAGTTGACTAATAAGTTGAGTCTGAGTGATGATTTGGAGGATGTGGTGCATGAGTGTCAGTAAAATAAAAATCAAAATATTTGATGAAGTGGTGCATACTTTGGAGGATGCGGCTTATGTTTCAAAGATGCGGAAGAATCTAATTTCGTTGAGTCTTTTAAATTTTCAAGGTAGCTAATAAGGCTGGATATTGAGTCTTAAACATTACTTAAAGTTGCATGATTCTAATGAAAAGATGATTGCACGAAGGATTATAACATGTTAAAGAAAGTACACTAAAGATCTCAAAAGGATTATAACATCTTAAAGAAACATGTTATATGTGTAGGGAATGATAGGTATCTATAATAGTGAGTTTGTAGAGAAAACAATGCATGATATTTATAATTTTTAAAATATAAAAAATTATGAGAAATTTTTTTAGGAAATGATAGGTATCTATGACAGTGAGACAATAGTGAGATAGTGGCCTCTCTCTAGAATCAAATAGCATCATTGATTCGATTCCAATTATAGGTACATTGATAGGTTTGTTGAAATCAGGATGACTTATGTAGCTATGGTGAATTCTTTAAGCTAATGAATTATAAATTTTCTATAAGAGGAACGAAGTGAAAAAATATGGAAATTATAAGGGTTAGTAAGTATTTTATAATTTTGATTAGGTTCAAACTACTTTAAAGAGTCCTAATTAGATATGAACTCCTTGATGGATTAAGATTATAATTTAGTTTAGGGAAATAGGTATGAAGACTAGTCATCGGTGAATTAGAAGTTATTTCTATAAATATATCTTGAGTCTCAAGGTTTCACTCTTGATGATATTCTTTGGTAAATCTAGTGAGGGTTAAGAGAAGAGTTCTTTGGGTTGATGTGTCTTGGGAGGGAGAGACTACTTTCAAAATCAAAAGAAAAATCCAGATATCAAAAATTAAGAACATACCGGAAAGCTAACACAAGGTTAATGTGGTTTGACAACTCCATGCTTATATCTATGAAAAAATCAAAATTCTTCATCAGGGAGATCAATTATAAGACTCTTGAGTTATCTACACTAAGTATAAATCCTCTTACATACCATCTTATATAAATCATGAAGAATTTATATTTTTTCTCTCACCCTCTTTAGAAACCCTAGAGGATAACCCTTTTTAGAGACCCAAAAGGATAACCCAGAAATCTTGCTCTCTCCCCACTAAGATCCAGAAATATATAGGATATTTATAATAAAATCCTAATTTTTTATGATTTTCTCCTTTACGAGAACTCCTTTTTAGACAAGGATTTCTTATCCTCCTAGTACATTTGCTCTGGAAGTTTTAAAATACTTATTTATCCTAATAATATTTTCTTTGATGAGTATTTTATCTACCTTGTATCTCCCAAAGAGAAAAATAATTTTACTTCATCCTCTTTCTAATTTTTGTCACTCACCTTTGAGAAATCTCTAATCATTAGATCCTTTAGGCTCTAATACTGGGACAGAGAGAAAACTTCCAAAACAAAAAAAGAAATTAGAAAAAAATCGACATAAGATTAATATGATTTTCAATAACTCTATACTTACATTTACAAAGAAAACCAAGTTATTTAGAATAATTTACATCTATATCTCTCAACGATAACCCCTTACCACTATATCACATACATATCCAATAATATTAAATCATTAATATAGATATTTGTACCATATCACTTGTCATAGCCTAAAGTACTCCTATTATATGGTGTAGTTTTGCACAACGATAACCCCTTTTGACTAATTCTTGCTTTTTCTTTTAGCCTGCCCTCCATACACTCCTATTAGAACTACCTGGATCATCAGCCTGTCTCTAAAACTAATACTACTTTTTATCATTCCCTTAGCTCGAGCTAGAGGCTCTACTGCTTACTTGAAAACTCTGAAACTCCATATTTGCACTCTTTAGCTACACCCTCGCGCTCTTACTTTCCTTACTTGTCCTACGACATTGGATCTTGCTCAACTGTCTCTCGGATTTACTTTACTGTATTCTCAGTATAACTTTATGTATTGAAGTATGACTTGACCTTCAATCCGAATTGGACTAGTGCTATCTCGGAAGTCAACTAAACTAATAGGAACCCATCCCCAAGTACAGACAACAACTACTGCTTATAGGGCTGTTGCTACTGCTTCTAAAGCTTCAACATGGAACTCAGAGGCTCCTATTATACCTCTTTTCTTATCCTCTACCTCTTGCAACTAAACCTTAATTCTGACTTTAATACACGAGTTGGTAAAGATGCTTTCCTTACCTTTTTAATGGAATGGAACTTTATACCTTAATTTCTCTACTATCCAACTTTATACCCTAATTTCTCTACTATCCAATTGATTCTTTCCCCAATAGCCATGTTTTTCTAGGGATTTCCCATAAACCCGCCGAATGAGGCAAGTCAAAGTTGAACTCCCTAGTACTAAGATAAGAATCACAAACTAAGGAGTCAAACAATGAAACCAGTGCTATAGCTACTAACAACCAGAACAAGACTAAAACAACTGCTAACTGGACTGAAAGCACTAAAAACAAGCCTGATAGTAGCTAGTAAGCCAACCGATTACCTGAAGCTAGTAATTGAATTCAAGACTGAAACTCATATGACCGTTGCTTGGCCCTTCCCGCTTCAGAATCACCTACTTGTTTGACTAGTAGAGATAGGAAAGGAAAGAAACTCAATCAGCAGGAGTTATATCTGGTACGTACAAATTGAGGTAAGTCAAATTCATTCTTATATGAGATTACTAATGGAATGGGGGGCCTTAACATAAACATCAAAATAGTGATGCATCCTAAATAGTGATGCATGATGGTTAAAGTGCCCTTATGCACAATTCGGTTAAAGTGCCCTCTTGCACATCATGGTTTCATCCTTCACATAAACATCAACATCCTTAAACCCCTCTTGCACATGATGGTTTCATCCTTAACATAAACATCAAAATAGTGATGCATCCTAAATAGGCAAACGTCTCCTTATGCATCTACCTAGGACATAGATATCAAGACATTCGATACATCTTAATCAAGAAAAGAAAAAACTATCTGCATATGATGTATCCACTTATGACATAAGCATCAAAGCATTTGATGTGTTCGAATATATCTAATGTATTTATCTAGGACATAAATATCAATGTCGATGAAGGGCAAAATATGCATCCACATATAATATATCCATCTAAGACATATAAGTATCAATACCCAATGTGTCATAACCACACAAGCATCCCCTTGTGCATGATATGCTGGCTTAAGATGATAATATTTGAAGCATCTAATATGTCAAAAGTTTCCCTTTTAAGTATATTACAATTGCTCAAGATAAAAAAATATATATATATTTGAAGAACTTGATTCACACGAAATATCATTTTTACACACGATGCATTTATTTGGGATAAAAAAAAAAACATATGAAGTATCTTATTTGCTCAAAGCATTTCTTTTGTGCATGATATTTGTTCAAGACGAAAGAGCATCCGAAGCGTCCATCACACACCCTTGTGTGGACAGTATAAACCATGGTATACCTAAACTATTCTCTTCATGAATGATGCATTCATCCAAGAAAAACAAGCATCTAAGGCATAAAATTGATGCAAACAACTACTATAAAGATCCTAAATCAAACATTGAACTTTAGATCGAACATAACCTCACCCCATAAATACATAATCAAAATAAATTATACGATCATTCATTTTAACTCGACGATATATAAAACCCAATCAATTCAAATATGATAACAAATACCAACATGATGAAAAAATATTATGTTATTAAGTCACCTCATAATCTATATACCCAACGATAACCATAAAACCAAAAATATATAAGACAAGCTCTCTCTGATTATGTTTTTATTTTAAACTAAATTGAGTTTTTTTCTTAGTTCAGATCCTCAAATGAGTCTTGTGGAACGCACCCAATATAATTTTTATTTTAATAAACGAACCGAGGTGAAATATAAGATAGAGATAAACTCGAGTGAAATTTCCTCAATCAGTTGAATTGTTTTGCTTTTCTTTTCAAATATGACAACAATCGGTAAAAGGAAGCGTACTCAGAAACACGATGGTCAGTTATATTTTAATTCAAGCTATAAACCTTTCCTTTTGGAGGACCAACAACATATGAACAACCCTGATGGAATGTCCGAGATTGTCGAGAGACTGACTGTATTTTGTTGGCTACCAACGTTCATTTGGAAGTTTCATTTATAGAGAAACAATAGTGTGATGCTCATACTCTGCCTTGCTAAGAAGAAGATGACTCTCGCGGTTAACCACCAACCTTTTGAACATCCTGTATGTTGATAACTACACTTGTTTAAGACGGTATTTTATTCTTCAAACACGGACGCAAAACACAAAAAATGTCAAACATATCGGAAGATACTAGAAACTGGGGTGCCATTTACCTTTTTTGCTCGTGCAGTTTCCAATGTCCTTCCTGGATGTCAAAAAAGTACTGCCAATGCAATTACTATACATTATTGTTGGAATAGTCTGTGATATTAATTTGCATCTATGACAAAGTCTGCACCACGGAAATAGCAGGACATTTTAGTTTTATAGTCAAAGCAAAGCCCCCTAAACAGCCAAACCAAATGACTAATTAGCAAAGTATTATAATACATCTGTTGCATAAGTAGCATGACCAACAAAACAAATTACTTGGTGACAATTCGTTAGGAACTGCACTAGGATCTTGAAATCAGCAATATCTTTCCCATGTCATCATGAGCTATGGATCCTCTCCTCCACGGGGATATATCCTACAAAGGAGTAATTGTCAGCATTTCCAAAAAAGAAAAATGCAAGGAAAAAAAGAAAAGGAATCAAAAGCAAGAAATAATACTTTTGAAACACCTGGGGCTGAGAAGTAAGTTCAGCATTGATTATCTCTTAACCAAAAGTAAAGTTTGACAACAAGTGCTGCAAATTTGATGTATCCCCAATAAGTTTCAAGGCCTCACATTTCAACAAATGCAGATAATACAAATTTGTTATCCCCAATTATAACATTCCTGAGCACACAACTAAATTAGAAATTAGAAACTGTACAAAAACATCCACATCCCGAAAGAACAAAATCCTTCAGCCAATTCAAAACATAACATCCTAATGCCTTGCCCACTGTAAAGAATCTTGTTGTCAGCATACCCACAACAAAACCAGCCACGTAAGAGAAAAAAAAAAAAAAGAACAATGCTTGCAGAACAGGAATCGATTAAAGTTACTTCTGTAGGGTTCATAAGCAGCATGATCCGAAGGACTTGAACAAATACACTACATCATGTTATCATGTTCTGAGCTGCCTTTGTTTATTCTATGTTGACTAATACCTGCATCAAACTATGCTGCTTATATTTTTCACAATGTGCAAGAGACATACGACGGCAAACATTCTTCTTTTCCAACTAATACTGTAACCTTGTATTCACTTATTGACATTGTCCATGCTGAGGCATTATTAATGAGGATCTACAACATAATCTCAGAAACATCGACGGAGTTGAAGATACCCTTTTAAATAAAAACTTTTCAAGGTCCCAATTATTATAATTACAAGGGTCAAACTAGCAATTTAAATCGTAATTTTCTATGCCAAGTAAGATCAAGCCTTTTATTTGGTTAGAAAACAAAGCAACTACCACAATCTTAACAAAGATATAGACCAAGTCGACAGTGTTTCTAACAAGAGAAAATGGGCCCAAAGAGGACTAATGAAAGCAGTAACCTATCAGGTAAATATAAGTGAATATAGAAAGCCGTAGAAACTCATTACGAGCATCATAAACCACACAGATTAATTTCTTCTATGATATAATCATCTAGAAGTATCAACTTTCAAAGATATACCTCTTTCTATAGGTTGTAGCACAAGCATCAAAGTGTGAACGTGCAGCCTCAGATAAACATCACAAGTTCTGGCCGGCTATAGACACTGTTCGCTTCATTTTCTAGTGTGGGATAAGCAGCTACTAGTGCATCCTGGGATCCAATGTAAAGCGAATTGTAGATCTTCCAATATACCTCCCTAACTTTCCTAGCAGGATGAAACAGACCCTGAAGGCAGTAATTTAGAATTACAGCTGCCCCCAGGGCAACCCTCATCCCTTCAACGGCTTCCATCACAGCATTAATAACATGGGGAGAAGTCTCAAAGATGTTGGGCCAGACATAATTGAGTAAATGCACTAAAGCATCCTCACAACCTAACCCAGCAACTCCCAAGGCCATATGCTTAACAGCAGAAGCAGCAGTCTGACGATGAACCAAATCCCTGTCCATTAAAGCATCCTCCAGCAGTGGAGTAACAGCATATATATAATCCTTCCCCATCTCACCTATGTACTCAAAGAGGAAAGAAAGAGATTTCAGAACTCCATTCTGCACATTCAGCTCAGGTACACGGTACTCATTCATTAGAGCTGGCAAAACTGTAAACGGGGAGCAAGTTTCGGCAACTATAGCGATAGCAACAGTAGTGCACACACGGTTTTGACGTTCTTGTACTTTCAAATTGTTCAAAAGAGTCGCAAGGACATCTTGTGGTCCAATTGCTTTAGCAATATAACCAAAAGTGTTGACAGTAGCTCTTCTGATCCCCTTCTTATGAGCCTTCAACATCTCAAGAAGCTCAAAACAAATCCTCATCCACTCCCTAGCTGGCACAAACTCAGCTCCACGATCAGCAATTCTACCAACAAGGTCAATACAGTTCTCCTGCACTTTCTCATGTCTGTTCTTTAAGATTGGGGTCAATCGGGGTAGAAGATCCTTAATAGGAGGTGTCATTTTGGTCATACCAATAACATTCACTATAGCTTTAAGTGCTCCCAGGATAGAACCTAAGACTTCAGGATATTCTTCTCCCAAATACTCGTACAGAACAACACCCAAGTGACCCATCAGCTGCTCCTCCTTGCACTGCTTCATGACGATGGCGATCCGTGCTATTAGATCTGCAGCTTGTTGCCTAACTTTAGCACTCTTATTGTTCAAACGCCACTTTATGGTACCACAAATCTGGGGAAGATAAGGCTTAACCCTCTGTCCTAATGCATTCACCACAGCCCCAAATCCATTAAGCATAACATTGGCATCATCACTCGTCTGCTCCTGGAAGGCATACAGAATTCCATCAATAAGAAGCTCTTCCAATCTAGCATCAATATCAGATGCCCCCAAGTTGGCCACCACCTTCTCAATTGTCTCCATCACCATACGCCTGTAAGGCTCACTCTCATCTTTAAGATCTTCCACGATTCTTCCTACAATATCTGCCACTCCAACCTTATTTGCAATCTCCACGGTTGTGTCCACAAGCTGTTTGTAGTTCCTGCGGTCCAATGCCATCCTTCTAACCCAGAAATTCCTGAAGAACTCGGGAAGAATATCATTCCGGATGTAGTCAGCCTCTACACCCTCTGTACTTACACACTGCTTGACAACTTTCAGCACAATCTTCTTCATTTCTTCATCAGGTGACTGAAACTCACGAATGAGGATAATCATGACTTCTTTCGTATAATAACTTGCATAAACAGCATCCATCAAAGGAATAATAAAACCAATTGCCTTCAAAAAGGCAGCAAGAACCTTCCCACGATGAGACCTGATACCCTTCCAAAGAGGCTTCAACACTGAATCAAAGCTTTCTATCCCATATGGAGCAGCTGCTTCTGCAAGTGCAGCAAGAGACAATGCAGTAATAGTTCTCACCTTCTGATTCTCATCACTGAGACCATGCTCTATAATTTCAACCAGGGACCTAAGATGTGGGAGCACAGCACATCCCATTAGAATAGCAATCTGCTGAACAATCTTAATACCAGTGTGCCGAGCTTGCCAAGATTTCTTACTCTGACAAACAGCCTTCAGAAACGGCAACAAAGCAGGAATACCCAAAGCAGAAGCCACCACACTAAAAGCTCTAGCTGTCGTATTCCTCACGTACTCATCAATGTTATCGATATCTGGTCTCATGGCAGCTATCATAGTTGCAAGACCAGCTGCTTTACTAAGATTTGAGATGATTTCTCTCCCTTCAACACGAGCATAATAATCCTCATCAATAAGAAGAGGCTCTATAACCACAAGGATCTTATGAACAAAAGGCCGGACCAGCTCATCCAACTTATACAGAACCCTGTCAATAACTTTAACTAGAAGGTGTCGCTCCTGGTCTTCAAGAGTCGGCTGCATGAGCAAAGGCAGAATCTTGTTGAACAATGGGCCAGCACCAAACTCTCTAGCTTTGTCAGTGAGTTGGCGCAAAGCAGTCTTCCTCTGTGGTGGTGTACCATTTTTCACCTTCAGCAGCAGCTTCATGATCTTTCTCTCTTTCTGTTCTTCAGGAGACAGCTGCTCCTCCTCCTCTTCATTCAGTAGAGCCCCAAAGTATTGGTAATCCTCTTGTTTCATGAATGGCAACCCACCAGGTGCCTCCTTTGGGACATCAAACTGCTGTCCACGATTTTCCTCAGGTATGGCATAAAGGGGAGTGCCCAAAGGAGTAGGCGTTGCCAAAAGCTTCCTTGCAGGAGTCCTGATGGGAACATAGGATGCAGGAGGATCCAGTATCTTGTACCCTTCCTGTGGGAACATTGCATCGAGCTCTTCATCGGTCAATGGACGGTTCCTCTCCTCGATATCCCTCTCCCATCTCAGCAGATTATACTGTTCTGGGGTCATGGCACCTCGAAGATTAATTGCTCCTGGAGTCGGTGTCGCAAGATCAACACCACCAACCGGAGTGACACCAGGAGTGAATGAAGCAGCAGGAGTCGCAGCACCTGGCAATGGAGTGGCACTACCCATGGTTGCCGGAGTCTCATCCCACCTTGACCTCTGACGCTTTGGCGTTGGCGTTGCAAGACCAGCAAGCTTGGGAGTAGCATCCCATGTCATGCCAGCCGGTGTAGCACCAGGGGTGACACCACCAGCAGTGGGGGTAGCATCAGCATCCACAAGTCTCCCAGGAGTTGGAGTCTCGTCCCATCTGTTTCTCCGAGAGACAGAAGGAGTGGCATCTGCAACCCTCCCAGGAGTCGGTGTTGCATCCCACCGCCCAATCCCAGGTGTAGAATCCGGTGCATCCCAGTCAGATGCCACCGAGCTCGTCTTCACCTTCTTGGCAGCACCGCCATCAGGCTCCTGCGACTGGTCCCACCTGTTCCTCCTTTTCTGGGCGGCGGGGGCCGGCTCGGCGGCAGCCTTGCTCTTCTCCTCCTCTTTCTTCTTGGCTATCTCCTTCAATATCTCCTCTTTCTGCCGCTGCAAGGCCTGTTCCCTCATCACATCCGCGTACGTCCTCACCGTGGGGTCCGGGGTGGCCTCCCCAGTGGCAAAGGGATCGTTCCTCTCGGGCGATATGATCCGCTGGAGTCTCCGGCGCCGGTAATCATCCTCCCGATCGATGATCCGCTGCGGCTTCTTGAACCCCGAGTCGTCCTCGCCCTCGGACCCCTTGGGGAGCTCGTTGAGGGACTTGGGGCCGGTGTAGGAGGCCATCCGTCGGGCGATGTCGCGTCTTTCACCGTCCGCCTCCTCCTCCTCGTCAGTGACGGGGATGGAGCGCTCGTAGCCCTCAAAGCGGTCGGGGCCGCCGCCATAGAGGTCGGCGTCGAAGGTTACGGAAGTGAGCATGGCCACCTCCTCCATCTTTCGCCGCTCCTCCTGGGTCTTCGCTATCTCGGCGTCCATGTGATCCATCGGGAGGGATCTAGGGAGCAGAAGAGCAGGAGAACGAGATCGAACTCAAAGCGGAAAGAAACAGAAGGAATCGAAAAAACTTGAGCGAAATGAAAGGAGGCACCTGTCGCCGCTAGGGTTTTGGATCGCTCAGACTTGGCTATTTGGGGACGACGCGCCACCAAAGCGATGAGGGGAGAGAGATTGGGTTCGAGGCGTCATAAAAGGGTCGGTCTTATTGACGCACCGACTCTATCGGGAAACCGGAAAGTAACCACACACGTAGGCTTTAAGATTGGTGATTAGAACCGTACCCATAAGATATACGATGGTAAACAAACATATTAGATAGATTCATGTATCTCGTTTTTATTATAAGCAGTATTAATATTTTTTCTGCTTTTCAAATTAGTTCATTATATTCGGACAAAAGAAACAGGATTTTTTATGATATGCTTAATTATAATATAAAAGAGTCATGAACTTTCCATTGGAGTTCATGAGAGTTTCTGCACTTCTTGAAGGGGGGGG
>LVTN01000560.1:105441-140855 GCA_001649415.1 Musa itinerans | reverse complement strand
CGCTATGACTCACATTGATAGTTGGACTTGATATAGTATTATTGTGTTTATTGGACTTATTGGCTTATTTTAAAAACATGGCCATGTATAAAATGCTTTTCAAAATTCTTTGGAATCCAATTAGGTAAAATTGTTTTCAAACAAATTTTGTTTTGTTTATTTTGATTTTTGAATATCTCTTTTATATCTTATCAATTAATGGGCCAAGTGGGAGAATGTTAAGTTTTTGTGGCCCTTATTTGATTGGATAAGATAACTGATTAGATTCCGTTCAGATATTTTAGTCAATAGATTAAGTCCACTTACGAAGCGATTCATCAGGAGATAACCTTGATGGGAGGAAATCTCCTGAGATCTTATCGTAGACCCTCTGCTCTCGCCTATAAAAGGACAGGACCTCTAAGGGGTAGAGGGCGCGTTACGTTACATACAGACGCACTTCTTCGTTGAGGGATTTCAGTTATTCTCCTCGACTCTCTCCCCAAAACCCTCTCCCCAAAAATCCATCAAAGGGTCCTGTGTGAAAGGGTCTACTCTCCTTGCACTCCTTTTAGATTGTGCGTGATTGGATTAAAGACGGTCAAATTAAAGACGGTGCTTGCAGCTATCTTGGATTAAAGACGGTGCTTAGCAGATCAACGGGATCTTTGAACATATTACATCAAAAGGTATGCATCGTATCATTAGATCTATGCATTTGATCTCAATCCTGACATATAGGTTATTTCCACATTATTAACATAGCATAATTATAGATTTTATGCTTACACTGAGGACAACCAACAAGCGTCGCTCTCCAACCTCGCTGCCTCACAAAAGAGCCAAACATAATGAACACAACAGATCGACACACCCAAAAGCAGATCACATGAGAACAAGATTCAACCCATCAAGCTAACAGGTATGTACCGTATGATGTTGTCCAATTAAATGATAGTTTGCTGAACAATATGGTCGATGACACCAAGCACATGGAGTAACCAATAAGGAAACTGAAACATTTGATCATTAGCAAAAACAAAAAAAAGGCAAGTGTACACTATGCATTGAGAGATGAACTGTTTACTTGTCAACATAACATACAAGATGGACAATGTTTTGATCACTTCCTAGGATCCGATGTGAACCGATGGAATCCAGCTAAAGAAAAAAATGAATGTTTATAGAACTTTAAAACATATTTGCCGGTGGCCATTTATAATCGGATAAGATACATATAATAGAATTAATTAGATTCTAATGATAGATATTAATCAATAAAAAAAAAATTTATATTATAATAAGATTTTTTAGGAATGACATTGATGGGAGGAACTCTTATAATAACTTATCATATGCATTGTAAAAATAATAATATAATATTATTTGATTTTAATCCTAACATAATTTTTTTTAATTACATATAGTAAATTAATATTTTAATAAGAAACCATAACATATAGATCAAAATACCATGTACAACACGAAAAAAAATCAAAATATTACAAACAAAGGACAGATAGAGAATTCTATCAAATAGCTAACAAAAAAAAAAGTATAGAACAACATTGAAGTAGTAAAATTATAAGAAAAAAAATACCATATCACATCATTAAGAAAGATAAGATTATCCTGGTAATAAATATACTAGTAGTACAGAAGAATAATAAATCAAATGACAAGTGCAAATGCAATCGGGTCATATATATGCAACAATACATTCGGTGGTGTTATTGTATATAGAATAGGTGAAACAACTGGAATATCCAAAGCTAATTATCATTCTTCCAAGGTGAAATATTACAAATTCGCTAGAAACGGTTGAAACATTCTGCTGGAATATAATTAGAGAAACAAATTTTTATATACTAACAAATACAAGCAATACAAGCAAACTGTAACATACATCGAAATTAAATGAAAATCATAATCAAATAGGATACCAAGATTTATGTGAAAAATTCATTCAACATGAAGGAAAAAAATCACAGGACAAATAAGAGATAATCCACTATAAGAATAATGAATATACAAATCTCAAAGTTTTTTATCCAAAACCCAAGCAATAATCTCAAAATAATAACTGAGATACAAGGATTACGTTACTATGCACAATATCCAAAATCTCCTTAAGTAATCACAACAAGAATCTACTATAGATCTGATTTAACCTAAGATGAGAATACTGCCTGAACGATTGAGAACAGTCTCTCTGTGTTGTTCTTGTCTTCTTCATTTTCCTTCTCTTATTTTTCTACCATTTTCTACTCTTTTTTTAATCAAGTTGCTGTTGTAGTTCTGTAGTTTTCTGCCTTGTTGATATAGTTTTTCTCTTAATTTTTTGTAGCCACCACACATCCCTTACTAGATCTAGAGTTAGATTAAAATGGAGGTAGGCCATGTCCTGAATTCATGGGCTATTAACCTAATAACCTCTCCCTTCAGCTCATAAGGAAGGCTGTCTTATTATTCCTCAATGTGAAACTATGCCGACCAACTATCGGCACATCTCTTGTCTTTCTTTTGGTAAAGTTTTTGTCAACATGTTTGCTCCATTATCATCTATATGAATTTTCTGAAGTTGCAGCCGCTTCTCTTCAAGTATATTTCAAATCTAGTGGTATTTGATATCTATATACTTTGACTTGAAATGAAAAGTTAGGTTTTTACACAAATGGATGATACTCTAGCTGTCACAATTCATCACTTAGTTTTCTTGTTTCAACCCTAATTCTTGTAAGAATTTTTTTATCCATAACATTTCTTTGTGAACCTCTATAGCAACAATATATTCTATCTTTGTGGTGGAGAGAGTAATATGCCTTTGCAATCTAGATTGCCATGACATAGCTCCCCCTACAAAAGTAAGTATAAAACCTGATGTGGATTTCTTTATATCATATCTCTTGCCATATCTGCATCTGTGTAACTTGTCAACACAGGTGGTTCACCTCCAAAGCTTAAACGAAATTAAAGCTCCCTCTGAGATATCTAAAGATCCACTTCACTATTACCTAGTGCTCTTTGCTTGGATTTACAAGAAATCTGCTAGTAACACCCACTACATATATGATGTCCGACCTTGTATATACCATTGCATACATTAAACTTCCGACTGTTGAAGCATAAGGAACATTTTGTATTTTCTCCTTCTCCTCATCACTTGATGGACTCTGTTCTATGCACAATTTGAAGTGACTTGCAAGAGGAGAACCAACTGGCTTTGCATTGCTCATACTTAACATTTCCAATATATTCTTGATGTATTTCTCCTATGACAACCAAATTTTCTTGTTTTTTCTATCACGAGAAATTTGCATGCCTAGTATTTGCTTTGCTAGCCTCATGCCCTTCATTGCAAAAGACTTACTCAGTTCCTTCTTTAACTTGTCAATTGTAGGCATATCTTTCCCAAGGATAAGCATGTCATCAACATAAAGTAAGAGAATAATAAAATCAGCACCAAACCATTTAATGTACATATAATAATCTAAAGCCATTCTTTTGTATCTATTTTCAGTCATAAATGAATCAAACTTTCTATACTACTATCTTGGAGCTTGCTTCAGCCCATACAAACTCTTCTTTAAGTTGCAGACAAAGTTTTCTTTACCTTTGACTTTGAAACCTTCTAGTTGCTCCATATAAATTTTTTCCTCCAAATCACCATGAAGGAAAGCTGTCTTCACATTTAACTACTCAACCTCCAAGTCCATGCTAGCAGCAATACCAAGAGCAACACAAATAGAAGATATTTTAACAACAGGAGAAAAAAATCTCTTCAAAGTCAATACTTTTCTTATAATAAAAGTCTTTCACAACCAATTTAGCTTTGTACTTTAGTTGAAAACAATATTTTTGAGTCTTCAATCTGAAAACCCACTTGTTCTTCAAGGCTTTCATTTCCTTTAATAGTTGCACTAAATTATATGTGTGGTTCTTCTATAGAGCATCCATTTCTTCATGCATAGCAACTAACCACTTCTTTTTCTGCTCACTTTCAATTGCTTCCTGGTAACTCACTAGTTCACCTGCATTAGTAAGCATCACATACTCATCTGTAGAGTATCTTCTAGAAGGTTGACATTGTCTAGAAGATATTCTCAACTAAGGTTCTACGGGAAGTTGCTCCCCAACTTCTTCTTCCTCAACATGTCTTGCAGGTAGATCAACATCGGGCTCTACACCATCTTCCTACACATCTCCCACATCACCCTGACATACTAGAGGAGTAACTGGGTTACAATATGCTAATCCTTCTATAGAAGTCTTAGCTGGTGCCTTCTTCTTTAAATCCTCAAAGTTTTGATCATCAAAGAAGACCACATATCTACTTCTAAACACCTTATGCTTTTCTGGATCTCAAAACCTATAACGATTGCTGTTATCTAAACCAAGATTTTGTTGTCAAATTCTCTCTTCAAATCTCTCAGTTTTTACAAGAAATTTCATCGAGAAACCATTGTTTCTTCGATGATAATTCTGCTCATACAAGACAACACCTATCTGTAGCAACTTCTACTGATTTCTATCAAACCTTTGCTGTCATCTACCATAGATCTAAAACTTTTTTCCTAGCCTTCATCCACTACCATCACAGCCCTAAAACTCCACCAAACCACACCCTCAAACTACACCCAAAATGACCACAAAACAAGCCTAAAACTGTAGCCTACATCCACCAATCCACCAACCCTTTCAACCACCACTTCTCTCAACCGATACATACCTTTAACCCAATAACAAAAGAGAGATATTAATATTACAGATTTGGAGGCATATATTGTGGCATCTGAGGAGGCAATCAATGCTAAATTCGAAGCCTTCGAGATGCAAATGGAGGATAAGATTCAGACTCTGTTTGCCGAACTCAGTTTGGGTCGACCACTAAGCCCGAAGAAATCACATCAAGGGGAGAGTTCTAACCAATCATACCAATCCTGAAGAGATGACTTCCAAGAGAGGGGGGGCTCTATGACTGATCCCTACTATCCACGCATGAGGGTGGACTTCCCTAGATGGGAAGAAGGAGACCCAATTGGTTAGATTTCGCGCGCGGAGTGATATTTTCAGTATCACAAAATCACGAACGCATCTATGGTGGAAATTGCAGCTATACATCTTGAAGGGGATGTCATACAATGGTTTGACTGGTTTTAACACACTCATGGAGTCCTCTCATGATGACATTTCAAAGAAGGACTATTGATCCGCTTCGGACCAACTGATTACGAGAACATTGACAAACAACTAGCAAAGATCCGACAAACCTCTACTATTCAAGAGTACCAAACCAGGTTTGAAAGGTTATTTAATTAAACTCATGATTGGTTTGAAAAATAGCTATTATGGACCTTCATTGAGGGCTTGAAGTCGGAGATTCAGGGAGAAGTTAAAACACGACAACCGTACACGCTTATGATAACCATATCTTTCGCACGACTTCAAGAGGAACGATTGAACCATGAAGCCCGGATGACTAGGGTTACTCCCCGTCCAATAATACTAAAGCCTTCAGCCCCCCTATTGTCAACCAAGCCCTTGCACCAAAAAGGTTGACAAAAGAAAAGCTTCAGGAGCGATCTGTAAAAGGGTTATGTTGGCATTGCGACGAGCCATGGAGCCTCAGATAGCTACTATCTAATGAGGACTCACCGAAAGAATACTCAAAAAAGCAAAACATGTCTCCCTTCTCCATCACATTCCTGTCACCTTAAAGCACTCCTCAGTTGCAAGCACCACACACTCAATAACTATGAAAAATCTTCTCATACCAATTTCAACCTTGACTTGAACCCACCAACCATTACCACAAATTTCAGGTAAAAAAGGATCACCTTAAACGCTCACAAAGCATATAACTCTAATAAGACCATCAATTTTATAGCATGATAATATTTTCCACGACCATTAATTACTCTTGAACAACCAAGAAAATTTTCTGAAATAGTGGAGTCCACACAACAACACTCTATTACACTACTGTCGTGTCTTCTTCACGTCTCACATTTTCCCTTTCAAGCTTTCTCAAAGTTCAATCGCTCACCAAAGTACAACATCCAAAAGGAAAGCAAACAGAAGCTGAATGAGATACGTATCTAATCAGAATATCCTTATGAAAAATAGAAAAAAGGAATAGGAAATAACAACATCTAATGTGATCACAAATATAGTGAACCAGTTAAATCTCCGGGATAACCTTCAAGACAAACAATATAGAGAATAAAAAGCTAAAGACTCGTCTGAGCATATCAAAGTAATAGGTCAATGTGAGAGTCAATGACAGGCGGGGGAGCGTGGCGAGCGACATATCCTTGAGATATCTCACCCGGAAGAGACCATGGAGAAGCCAATGTGGCCTCCTCAACCAAAGTTTCTTTTTAGTGTTTGATGTGCCTATTTCGAGCAAAATCATGTTGAGAACCTAGTACAACCTCCTCAAATAATGCATCCTTTTAGCATTCGATGTGCTCATTTCAAGCAAATGCATGCTATCTTATGTTACCCCTTTGCCAAAGTATTCTTTAGCACTCAGTATGCCCATTACGCATAAAATCACGTAGAGAGCCCAATCCTTCATCCTCCTCAGTCAAAGTATTTTTTTAATGCCCGAGTTATCCATTTTTGACAAGAGCATATAGGACTCCTTTGTTAGTGTATCTTTTTTGTGTTTAATATATCTATTTTAGATAAAATCATACAAAGTACCTGATGCTATCTTCTCGATCAAAATATCTTTTTAATATTTTTCGATGCATCCACTTTGGCAAAAGTATATAGAGCATCTAATGCGACCTCTTAGGTAGAAGCATCTTTTTAGTTTAATATGCATCAATTTTAGTTAAACGCAAGTAGAGCACCCGATGTTGCCTCCTCAATTATTCCATTTTTTAACACTCGGTATATTAATTTCAAACTAAAATATATAGAGTCCTCGACGTGGCTACATTGATCAAAACATCCTGTTAGCACTCAAAAGCACGTAGAGTGCCCAATGTAGGCAAAGCATCCTTTTAGCACCTGGAGGACCCATTTCGGAAAAAAAAAAAAAAAAAAAAAGTATATGGAGCACTTAACGTGACCTCCGCAAGTGAAGCATATTTTTAGCACCTGCATAACCTATTTCGAGAAAAAGTATATAGAGCTTCGGATGCGATCAAGCATCTATATAATGCTTATTGAGAATTAATTCATAGTAATTATCATGTTATAGATAGTTATAGACGTGTTTTAAGTAGTTACCCATGATTTAGAAGTTATAGGATAGTACCTACGCCTAACTCAATCATAGATGACATAATGGAGTGAGATAGTTACCTCTAGGTCCTATAAATAGGACTATAGTTCTGTTAGAATCAATACGACACTAAGAGGAAGGGTGAATTAGTATAGCGATAAAATCGTTGATTTGGAAGATTTCATTTGATTAAAATCGTTTCGACAAAGCCCATATCGAAAAGTAATCAAAGTAATGACTTAGAGTGAATGTAAAAAGAAGTGAGCAGCTAAGTAATGAAAGTAAGCATTAAGGAAAGAATACATCGAATTTATAGTGGTTCGGTCGTTGTGACTTACGTTCACTTATGATTCCTCCTCCATCGTGGTCACCAGCGTCCACTAATGGTCTTTTTTGAATAGGCGAAGACCAACCACCTCTTTGCAACGATTTCTCATTTTAACAAGTTTAGAAGACAATCCTTACAAGCCTCACACCTCTTCTTGGATGATTGCAAAACTAAAGAGAGAGAGGAGGAGGACTCTTTGTACTTTTACAACACTTTTACACCCCAACACTTCAAGATTTTTACACACTTTGATTGTTCTTTCATGCAGAAAAGGGTGGGGTATTTATAGGCCCTAATGGCTTCAAAATTGGAGCTAAAAAGTGTCTCATCCTGAGTTTCCAGGGTACTGGCGGTACCACCTCCTATGTTGGGCGGTACCACCGCTTATAGCACTAATACTAGGCGATACCACCGCCTAGTTTGGTAGTACTACTGCTTGATAGAGCCTCGTAGACTGGGCTCTAGCGATACCACTGCCTAATAGGGTGGTACTATTGCATGGCAGTAATAACTACTGACGGTACCACCGCCCAGGCTTCTTGGAGACTGATCCTTAGGTAGTTTCACTGCCCCAATCTGGCAGTGCCACCGCCAAACAAGGTTCATCAACCTGGTTAGGCCTTGAATCCAGCCCAAACCAATCTAATTATGAGCCCATTTGACCCTTAACAGGTTTAATGGGATTATCTCCAAAACCTAAGCCTAATTATGTGCTAACTATAATTTTTAAGGCATACACTAAACAAAACAAGCCTGATAAGTTTAGGTTTCTTCCGGTGAGCTTTCGGCGGACTTTCGACAATCTTCTAGTGGACTCTTGGCAAGCTCTTGGACTTCACGATGATCTTCTTGGCGAGTTCCGACGAGCTTCTCGGCCAATTAAGATAGCACTTCCGACGAGCCTCCGGACTCCTGATGAACTCTCGAACTCCCAATGAATTCTCGATCTTGACTCCGACACTTCGTTTTGCTTTATGCCTTGATCACTATCGTAGTTAATCCTACATACTTTTCTCAACATATAGATTGAATCAAACAATTTACCAATTTATTTCATCATCAAAATATGAGATTTAATAATCTATCTCTTTTTAATGATGACAATCAATTGATGACGGAGTTAGCCTTAACTCCCCCTATCTATATGCCGTACTTGAGAAAAGATACTCTTGAATTCGAGGCCTTTGAATTCAAGCATCAAATCGATAAGTTATATGCATTTAAACTTATTGACATGCACATCATGATACTAATCATGATTTACCATCTCAAAATATGATACAACGTATTTATCATAATAAAAATAATGTCAAGACATAACATTCATTTTCAAGTCCAATATCGAATGATGATAGACAATCATCATTTTCAAGTATGATAACAATTTTAAATAGAAAATTTAGCAAGATTCAAGTTTGATAAAAAAATGACAATACATCAATCCGAGGCATGATACCAATTATAAATAGGAAATTAAGTATGATAAGTTCGATACCTCATGATAGACATTTATCATTTTGATACGAAATTAAGCATGATTTTAAGAATGAAATATTTTCAAGTATCTATGCCATATTACGATGCGTATCTATGATACATACTATATATGTGCGATACATTTTGATATTTGTCAAGTATTTGTGATGTATTTGATGATACCAATCACATTTCAAGCATTCACAATACATTCAAGCATTTATGATACGATACATTATGTCAAACATTCATAATGCCAAGTTGTCATCAATTTACCATATTTTTCTCCCTTTGTCATCAACAAAAAGGAAATGGGCAATCATCTCAAGCAAAATTTGACTTATTGTGATAGGATTCTTCTTGAAAGGAGAAGAGAAGGAAAGATTCATGAATAGTGCATTTATCAAGAAGAATCAAAATATTGAAAGTTCATGAATATCCGTCAATAAAATCTGTTTCTCATTAAAAATTCACAAGAGTGAAATCCGTGAGAGATATATTTGTCAATTAAATCAATGAGTGAAGGGACTAAGTGTATCAAAAATCATTGAGTGATGGAGCAAGGGTGTGAAGTAAATTTGATACCAAGTAAATTGAAATTTTGGATTTCATGAAAGCTTTATTTATGAAATGAAATAAATTCATGAAAGCTTTATTTACGAAAAATCAAGAAGTTCTTAGAGTGTTGCATGCATTATATCATCATCAAGAAGTGCATCATTGAAAAGCACATAACATTGAAAGGAACATCATTATCATGAGTATTGCATATATAATCAAAGTGCATCACATCATGCATGATTCAAATCATCATCATACCTTTCTCCCCCTTTGTCATTAACAAAAAGGAGAAAAGTGCAACTAGTATATTTTTGAAACATGCAATTTTTACTTCACTATACAACATGCAAACTTAGCAAGTTTTAGAGATATAAAAATTAGCAAAACTATTTTTTGAGATGCACAAGATAGCATGTTTTTGTATCTTCTTGAAATGTGTAAGTTAGCAAACTTTGCTTCTCTTGAGATTTGCAAGATAATACTTCTTGCTTCTTTTTTGAGATGAGCAAGTTAGCAAGTTTTGCTCCCCCTTTGTCATTGTAAAAAAGAATGGATGATTACAATAGTGCAAAACTTTTCTAATTATCTCATTTTTTAAATTATCACATGAAATATATCAAGAAAAATTAACTTGGTGATGAGATATTCAATTCATGAAAATAAATTTTAAGTTGTTAATATCTAAGAGATAAATTATGATTATTTTAGATAGTGAAAAGAAGAATCACATTAAACAATCTTGATTCATAAGAATCTCAAGTTATTATTATCAAAGAATCAAGATCATGATGTAGATAAAACTCTTTTTTTTTTCTTAATGCAAAAAGAATCATAGGAGAAACAAATAAAATATCTCGATTTATGTATAAGAAATCTCAAGTTGTCAAGATCATGATTTATATATTAAAGAAAAAATCTCAAGTTACAATTAAAAAAATCATGATAAAAAAAAATCTCCTCTTTAGTAAATAACAAGAAGAAAGGAGAACTTGGTTCATGTATAAGAAATATTGAGTCATCATGTGAATGAATTATGATTTATGTGAGAAAAAGATTATCGATTCATGCATTTGAGTAAATATTTTTTAAACTATCATTACTTCAACTCATCATGCATAATTTTAAAATGTAAAACCATCAAGTATGATACAAACATTTATTTTCAAAACATTCATCATTATTTTTAACTTATTCAATTTATCAAATCATCAAAATCACTTTCAAGAAATTTTAAATGACATAAATAGATTTATCAATTTCTTATTGAAAACTTGATAAGATTTTAGGGATAGAGACATTTTTAAGAATAATACATTCTGCCTTTGTGTTTCAATTTATGTGATTTATTTTATGCAAGCATGACTTTTTCTTTTATGTCCGACAGGCATCATCGTTTAAAAACAAGATTTATCAAGATTAAATATTTATCACATAATTCAAACATATAAGATTTTAATTAATTATCATTAAGTCATCAAGCATGATTTCATTGAATATAAAACATCTTCAATTAAAATCAGTTTGTAACCGATAGTTCTAACTCTAATGAACTTTTCTTTATTGTTTTGGCTAGAGAGCTTTATGAGATATTTTGGATCTCCGGTCATAAGCCTTGAGTATCCACTATCAAAATATTATTTTTGCTCCTTGCTTGTGATTGTAGACATATCTACAAGATGGGGGGTTTTCTTTTAGGTACCCATTTTACCTTGGGTTCCTCATAAATAGATTTACCTAACTTTTCATCTTGCATGGAGTTCTTTACGGTTCCTTTAGGAACCCAAATCAATTTGTGTGTACTATATCTCTTAAACGGACATTTATAAGCAATATGTCCGAGTTTACAACAAAAGTTATATTTGGTGTAGGGACATGCAAGGTAGGGCCTTTAACAAAGGTGGTTGGATTTTGGTGAGAACTACTCACAAATCTGATTATGCCTCTTCTATAAATGTAACCCTTATTGGCAAAGATCATGTTTAAAGATTTGCTACCAACCTTAAACTTTTCTAGAGTTTCTTTGAGTAGCAAGTTTTCCTTCTCAAGTGCCTCTAAGTGTTCACACTTAGTGCATGGAGGCAATGAAGGATTATCATACTTAAGTTTTTCAAATTCATTATTTAAAAAGACATACTCCTTTTTCAAAGAATTATACTTTTTGCTAATTATTCTACATTCATCAAACAAATCATGAAAAACACTTAAAAGCTCATTGAAAGATAAATTTGCATCTAATGAATCACTTATCTCATCTTTGATAGCCATTAGTGTGTAGTTGGTGATTTCCTTATTGCTTTGTTCTTCGTCTTCGGAATCACTTAATTCATCCCACATTACTTTGAGTGCCTTCTTCTTCTTTGATTATTTTTTCTTCACTTGGAGACATTCGTTTTTGAAATATCCCAGCTTCTTGCATTCGTAGCATATAACTTGTTCTTGCTTGGGTTCACTTTTATTTTTAGTATCATTGTTAGATTTATTTCTTTTTATGAATTTTTTAAACTTTCTTGTCAAGAGTGTCAAGTCATCATCATAGTCCTCATCACTTGAACTTCCTTTCAAGTAGTCTTCATGAGTGCTTAGTGTCATATCCTTCCTGTTCTTTGTAAGGTTGTTCTCAAGCTCTTCATGAGCATTGCAAGTCATCTCATAGGTCATCAACAACCCCATAAGTTCTTCGAGAGGGAAATTATTTAAATCATTAGCCTCTTGAAAAAATGATCGTTACTTTAGGGTCCCAACTCTTTGGAAGGGATCTCAATATTTTATTAACGAGTTCAAAGTTCGAAAAACTTTTACCAAGCACTTTTAGACCATTGATGACATCCGTAAACTGGGTGTACATATCTCTAATGGTCTCACTTGGTTTCATCCAAAACAATTCATAAGTATGGACTAAAAGATTTATTTTGGACTCATTTACTCTACTAGTGCATTTGTGAGTAATTTCGAGTGTGTGCCAAATATCGAAAGCCATTTCACAAATATACACTCGATTGAACTCATTTTTATCTAAAGTGCAAAAGAAGATATTCATAGTCTTAGCATTTAAAGAGAAAATCTTCTTCTCCAACTCATTCCAATCGTTCATTAGAAGAGGAGACTTTTGAAAGCTGTTTTCTATAATGTTTCATAACTCAAAATCTATGGAAATTAGAAAAATCCTCATTCTAATTTTCTAATAGATGTAATCCGTCCCATTGAATATGGGTGAATATGTGATTGAGTGACCCTCTTGGTTGTTGGAAAATGCTATATCTCTTGGATTTCAAACCAAAATGAGAGTGACCTCGCTCTGATACCAATTGTTAAGATCAATATGACACTAAGAGGAGGGGGGGGGGTGAATTAGTATAGCGATAAAATCATTGATTTGGAAGATTTCATTCGATTAAAATTGTTTCGACAAAGCCCGTATCGAAAAGTAATCAAAGTAATGACTAAGAGTGAATATAAAAAGAAGTGAGCAGCTAAGTAATAAAAGTAAGTAGTAAGGAAAGAACACACCGAATTTATAGTGGTTTGGTCGTTGTGACCTACGTCCACTTCCGATTCCTCCTCTATCGAGGTCACCAACGTCCACTACTAGTCTTCCTTCAATAGGCGAAGACCAATCACCTCTTTACAATGCATTCTCCTTTTTACGGGTTTAGGAGACAACCCTTACAAGCCTCACACCTCTTCTTGGATGATTGCAAAACTAAAGAGAGAGAGGAGGACTCTTTACACTTTTATAACACTTTTACACCTCAACACTTAAAGATTTTTTCACACTTTGATTACCCTTTCATATAGAAAAGGGTGGAGTATTTATAGGCCTTGGTGGCTTCAAAATTGGAGCAAAAAAGTATCTCACTCCAAATTTTCGGGGTACTAGCGATACCATCACCTGTGCTGGGCAGTACCACCTCCTGCAGCACTGACATTTGACGGTACCACCGCCCATTCTAGTGGTACTACCACTTGATAGAGCCTCGGAGACTGGGCTCTGGTGGTACCACTACCTGACAGTAATAACTACCAATGGTACCATCATCTAGTCTGGGCGATACCAACACCCAAGCTTCTTGGAGACTGATCCCTGGGTGGTTCCACCACCCCAGTCTGATAGTGCCATCGCCAAACAAGGTTCAACAACCTGGCTGGGCCTTGAATCTAACCCAAACCAATCTAATTATGGACCTAGTTGTCCCTTAACAGGTTTAATGGGGTTATCTCCCAAACTTAAGCCTAATTATGTGCTAACTACGATTTTTAAGTCATACACTAAACAAAAAAAGCCTGGTAAGTCTAGGTTTCTTCCGACGAGCTTCCGACAATCTTCCAACGGACTTTCGACGATCTCTCGGCAATATTCTAGTGGACTCTCAGTAAGCTCCTGGACTTCACGTTGATCTTCTTGGTGAGTTCCGATGAGCTTCTTGGCTAATTCCGACAGCACTTCCGATAAGCCTCCGGACACCCGACAAACTCTCGAACTCCTAATGAATTCTCAATCTTGACTCTGACACTTTGTTTTGCTTTATGCCTTGGTCTTTATCGTAGTTAATCCTACATACTTTTTCTGAACATATAGATTAGATAAAATAATTTACTAATTGATTTCATCATCAAAATATGAGATTCAACAAGTTCATGAAGCAAGATAGAATGTGTGCACTTGGGAATATCTTGTAAGTGTTCTATATCTTACCTCTTATTTAAATACTACATCAATTTTCTTGATTGAAAGGATTCCTTTTAATTGCATCGTAGTATTCTATTTTTATCGTTTCCTTGCTCCTCCATTCCTAACATTTGTGGTATCAGAGCTAAGTTTTAATCTGAATTAGGCATTATGACTTTCAATGACAATTTCATGTTACAACCCCTTATTCCCACTTCTCAAGTAAATGCTATGAATTTTGGAGTATCAAGATGAAGACTCTATTCAAGTCTTAGGATCTTTGAGACTTAATACAGAATGGATATGTAGATCCATATGAAGAAATAAAGCTGAGGGAGAATAGAAAGGACTTAAAGGTATTGTTCTTCATTCAACAAGTTGTACATGAGACAATCTTCTCAAGAATTGTAGTAGCGACAACCTCAAAGCAATATTGGTTGATACTTTAAAATGAATTTCAAGGCTTATCAATGGTGATTACGGTAAAACTTCAAACCTTTCATTGTGAGTTTAAAATTTTGTTCATGAAAAGAAACGAATCAGTGTAAGATTTTCTTTCTTGAGTGACTCAAATTATTAGTCAAATGAAAAGTTATGGTGAACATCTTCCTGATCATATAATTGTTGTAAAAGTTTTGAGAAGTTTAACTATGAAATTTGATCATATTATTGCCGCAATTGAGGAGTCAAAAAATTTATCTATATTTTCATTTGATGAACTAATGGGTTCCTTGCAAGCACATGAAGCAAGGTTGAACAGGTCACTTAAGAAAACTAAAGAAAAAATATTTCAGGTTAAGGAAGAGTCTTCTATTTCAAAAGAAGATAAAAAATCAATAGGAAGAGGAAGTGGCGGAGGAGGATTTCATGGTAGAGGAAATGAAAGAGGAAGATGACATTTTGATGGGCATGATAAACAAAAGCAATTAAATTATAATAAAAAAAATACAAGAGTGGAATTCAATGTCACTATTGTAAAATGTTTGGTCATATAAAAGCAAATTGCTGGAAAAGAGAAAAACAAGGAAGCTATGTAGAGGAAAATAAAGAAAATAGTAAGTTGTTTATGACTCATTCACAAGTTAATGATATCTTAAATGATATTTGGTTTTTGGATAGTGGATGTTCTAATCATATGTCAAGCATAAGATCAATGTTTAGAGATATTGATGAAACTCATAAGTTGAAAGTTAGACTTGGAGATAACAAGCAAATCCAAGTGGAAAGAAAATAAACAATTGAGGTAAAGACAAATCAAGGGAAGGTTGATAGGATCCTAGCAGGGTTGGGTCCTACTCAACCAAGAAGCAACTAATATAAATCTTATGAGATTGTAATAAACCCCACCTAGCCACCTTTATCATATAAAGAAGAGTGGCTAGGGTTTATATTTGGGCCTTTGGGCTTCCTAGCCGTCACCTCCTTTTACTAGGCCAATTGCCTAGTGTTGAGGGCAAAATTGGTAACTCACTTAGGAAGCAGCCCATAAGACTAGTGTTTTGTAACCCTATATAAGCATATAGCCTCCATCTCTTTAGGAATAATAAGATTCATCTACAATTGCAGCTATATGACCGACTTCTAGGAGGGTGGAACCCTTATAGTGTTTCAAGAGTTGATCCCCTTACAAGATCAATCTACATATAATTCCTTTGGGGTTCTATCATCTAGTATCAGAGCAGCGATCTTGCTGCTTTTGCTACCACCCTTGTCGCCCACCACCAGCCAAGCAATTCCTGTAATTGCTATTGACGTCGCTGTCTCCACCGTCATCTTCTACCATATATCAAATCAATCTATTGCCATCACCTCCAATTGCATCAGAGATATGGTATTCTCCTATCACCAATACCTTTCGCTACTGTAATTTTCCATTCAAAATACCAAGAAGTCTTTTTATCTATCCCATGCTACAAATTTCTTTCGTCATAAAAGTTATCATCTTTATGAATGAAAGATTGCTGCAGAAAATTTTAGCCACATATTGTTGCCTTTAACCGATCTATTTGCTATTCTTTTTGAACAAAATTTCTTATATGTTTCATAGATCATCTTGGCATCCATCTAAGATTGATCTATTGAGAAATTCATCTCTAAAACATCCTTGTATTGCTGTAAATTTTTTATCACAAACCGTTAGAATTTTTTGATGAGAATTCTGCTATTGCAACTTGCACCGATTTCCTTGCCGTTATACTGTTGAAATCTTCTTAATCAAATTTGTCATCATTGCTGTTATCTAAATTGAGATTTTTCTATCAAATTTTCTCCTTAAATCTCTTAGTTTTTGCTAAAAATTTCATCATGAAATCGTTGTTTCTTTGATGACAATTCTGCTCTTACAAAATAGCCACAAATCAAGCCTAAATCGCAGCCTACATACACCAATCTGCCAACTCTTTTGCCACCACTTCTCCCAACCGATACATGCCTTTAACAAGATAATAAAAGAGAGATCTTAATATTACAGATTTGGAGGCATATACTATGGCATCTGAGGAGGCAATCAATGCTAAATTCAAAGCCTTCGAGATGTGAATGGAGGATAAGATTTAGACTTTCTTTATCGAACTCAGTTTGGGCTGACCATCGAGTCTGAAGAAATCACATCAAGAAGAGAGCTCTGATCGAAAAGATAACTTCTAGGAGAGGGGAGACTCTATGACCGATCCCTACTATCCATGCATAAGAGTGGACTTCCTTAGATGGGAAGAAGGAGACCCGATTGGTTGGATCTCGTACGTGGAGCGATATTTTTAGTACCACAAAACCGTGGATGCATCTATGATGGAAATTACAGCTATACATCTTGAAGGAGATGCTATACAATAGTTTGACTAGTTTGAACACACTTATGGAGTCCTCTCATAGCAATAATTTAAAGAAGGACTACTGATTCGCTTCGGACCAACTGATTACGATAACATTGACGGACAACTAGCAAAGATCTAACAAACCTCCACCATTCAGGAGTACCAAAGCAAGTTTAAAAGGTTATCTAATCAAACTCATGATTAGTCTAAAAAATAACTATTGGGGACCTTTATTGAAGGCTTGAAGCCGGAGATCCGAGGAGAAGTTAAAGCATGACAACCGTACACGCTTATGTCAACCATCTCTTTCGCACGACTTCATGAGGAGTGATTGAACTATGAAGCTTGGAGAACTAGAGTCGCTCCTTGACTAGAAATACTAAAGCCCTCGGCCCCCCCACCATCAACTAAGCCCTTGCACCTAAAAAGTGAATAAGAGAAGAGCTTTGGGAGCAATCTGCGAAGGGGTTATGTTGGCATTGCGATGAGCCGTGGATTCGCGAGCATCACTATAAAAAAGGGAGACTTCTTATAATTAAACTGGTAGAAGAAGAGGTCATTGAACATCCAAAAGAGAGCCTTGAATATGAAAAAGAAGATACGAAAGAGGAGCCACAACCGACTGACTTTATGGTACACACGCTAGCTAGCTACTCAAACCCGTAAACGATGAAAGTTGGAGGCCTTCTCAAACAACAACCGATCACTGTTCTCATCGACATGGGCAGCACTAATAACTTCATTAATAGTAAGGTTGCTGCATGGATGACACTCCACATTGAAGGTTGCAGCAAGTTCGACGTAAAGGTCGTCGACGGCAGAATCATAAAGTGCGACCAAAGATGCCCACAGTTGAAACTATTACTGCAAGACCAAAAAATTATCGCCGACTTCTTCCTCATACCAATTGATGATTATGAGGCTATGCTTAGCATAGAATGGCTAACAATACTATGTGACGTCTCTTGGAACTTTTTCAAATTAAATATGAAATTCTACTGTAAAGGCAAACAAATCATCCTATGCGGGAAGCACGGAAGTAGTGTAACCACCGTTTCGACCCAACGAATGGAGAAAGTTTTACATAAGGTAAATAGTGGCTTTTTGATGCATCTCCAGCAGCAACTAGAGGGGAAGCAAATAGAAATTGAAGATCAAAATCTCGCTCAATTGCTTGTTGAATTTATTGACATTTTTGCTGAACCACGCGGTCTTCCTCCTACTAGGCAACATGACCATCGGATTCCAATTCTTCCAGGCAAACCACCAGCGAATACTTGACCATACCATTATTCTCACCTCTAGAAGGATGAAATTGAAAAGATTGTAAAGGAGATGCTTGAAACATGGGTGATTCGGCCAAGTTGCAGCCCCTATTCTTCACCGGTGCTACTTGTACGCAAGAAGGATGGAACTTGGCGGTTGTGCATCGACTACCGAACTTTAAATAGTATCACCATCAAGGATAAGTACCTAATACTAGTGGTGGATGAACTTCTTGATGAGTTAAAAGTAGCTTGAGTCTTCATGAAGTTAGACCTCCGTTCCGGTTACCACCAAATTCAAATATGTGAAGACGACATTCCAAAAACTATATTCCGCACACATAACGGCCATTACAAATTCTTAGTAATACCTTTTGGACTCACTAATGCTTCTTCAACCTTCTAAAGTCTTATGAATGATATTTGTCGGAGCTTTCTTTGTATATTTGTACTACCAAAGTGCAACTTTCTCCAACAAAAAACAGAGTATCTTGGGCACATAATATCAGAAGGAGTGGCGATAGACCTAACAAAAATTGAAGCAATGCAGGATTGGCCGAAACCTACAAACATAAAATTACTACACGGGTTCCTTGGATTAACGAGCGACTACCAAAAATTTATGAAGTATTATGGGAAGATTAATGCACCCCTCACTTTTCTACTGGAAAAAGACGCCTTCCAATAGTCAGACAAAGCCTCCTCTACCTTCGGCAAACTTAAGGCAGCCATGACAACGATGCTGGTGCTAGCACTACCAGATTTCAATCGACCCTTCATTATTGAGGCTGACGCATCTAGAGTCAAAATTGGAGTTATTCTCATGCAAGATGGTCGACCACTTGCGTACACCAGTAAGGTATTGTCTCCCTCCCATAAAAAAATGTCAATATATAATAAGGAGATGCTTGCCATTGTGCATGCAATAATGAGGTGGAGACCCTACCTGATCGGCCGACGATTTCAAATTAAAACTGACCATAGAAGCCTCAAGCACTTTTTGGAGCAAAAGATATCATCCCTTGAGTAGCAAAAATGGGTAACCAAACTTCTAGGATTTGATTATGAAATTATTTACAAACAAGGGAAAGAAAACGTTGTTACAGATGCACTCTCACGGCTACTTGAGCAAGCTAAATTTTCAGCCATCTCCCTTCCTACCACCGGCTTCCTCGAGCACATTAGGGAGGAATGGAAGAAGGATCCAGATATCAATAACATCATAACAAAATTGAAGGAGGATCCAAGCGCAATAGCCCACTACACATGGGATTCAAGGGATCTACGCTACAAAGGTCGCATTATGCTTATACCCGACTCCCCTTGTATCAAAATCATTCTACACGAAATGCACTCCACACCTTTAGTAGAGCACTCCGGATTTCTGAGAACCTATAAAAGAGTGAAGCAAATTTTTTATTAGAGAGGGATGAAAAAAATTATTTCTGAATATATGGCACGATATGATGTATGCCAACAGCAAAAGGGTGAAACAGTGGTGAGTCCAGGGAAGCTACAACCACTACCCATACTAGACTCGGTGTGGACTAACATCTCCATGGAATTCATTGAAGGGCTGCCATATTCCAAAGGTAAAAGCACAATCCTCGTGGTGGTTGATCGACTTACGAAATATGCCCATTTTTGTGCTATGCGAAATCTCAGATTTTCATAGAAAATATTGTTAAACTGCATAGGATACCAAGGTCCATTATAAGTGATCATGATAGGATCTTCACCAGTAAATTTTGGACCGAGTTATTTTAGTTACAGGACACCAAACTCAAGATGAGCATAGCATATCATCCATAAATTGATGACCAAACAGAGGTGTTGAATATGTGTTTAGAGATGTACCTTCGGTATTTTGCTAGTGACCGGCCAAAGGAGTGGGCGAAATGGCTTCCCTGGGCCGAATGATGGTATAATACTGCATATCGTTCATCTACAAAATGTGCCCCATATAAAGTACTATATGGTCGGCTTGCCCTTGTGATTCTAAAGTATATAATTGGCTCAGCCAAGGTATATCAGGTTGACTAAGATTTAATTAATAGGGACAAACTCCTATAGCTGCTAAAGGATAATCTGTTTACCGCTCAAGCTAGAATGAAGCAACAAGTCGACACACAATGAAGCGAAAGAGAATTTTCAATAGGAGATTGGGTTTATCTTCACCTATAGCCATACAAGAAACTCTCCATCAACACACGAGCCTCCATGAAGCTATCCCCATGTTTTTATGGGCCCTATCAGATCACAGAACGTATTGGAGCTGTGGCGTACATACTTAAATTGCCTAAGGATGTCAAAATTTACCTTTGTCTTCCAAGTGTTATGCTTGAAGCCCAAATTGGGAGAACACAAGTCACCCCAGATCCAACTGCCCAACACCACTAATAATGGAGATATTCAACCCCAACCACAAGCCATCCTCGACCGTAGAATCGTGATGCGTCGTCGACGTCCCTCTACTGAAGTACTAGTCCATTGGAATAATTTACCACTCGAAGACGTCACATGAAAATTATATGAGGAGCTGAAGACCCCGGTCCCTGAGTTCATAGAACTTTAGCCTTGAGGACAAGGCTGATTTGGAGAAGGCGGGCTTGATAGGACCCTAGTAGAGTTGGGTCATTCTCAACCAAGAAGTAGCTAATAAAAACCTTATGAGATTATAATAAACCTCACCTAGCCACCTCTATCCTATAAAGAAGAGTGGCTAGGGTTTATATTTGGGCCTTTGGGCTTTATAGCCGTCACCCCCTTTTATAAGTTCGATCGACTAGGGTTGAGGACAAAAGGGATAACTCACTTAGGAAGTAGCCCCTAGGGCTACAGTTTTGGAGCCCTATATAAGCATGTAGGCTCCATTTTGGGAATAAAAAGATTCATTTACAATTGTAGCCAAATGACTAACTTCTAGGAGGGTAGAACCCCTATAGCGTTCCAAGGGTTGATCCCCCTAAAAGATCAATCTATATAGAATTCCTCTGAGGTTCTATCAAAGGTAAAATACCTTGATAATATTTTCTTTATTCTTAGTTTATTACATAACTTGTTGAGTGTTGGCCAATTGATAGATGATGGATATTTAGTTATATTTGATGATGGTTCATACACTGTTAAAGATAAAATATCTAGTTTCATTACAGTAAATATTTGCATTACACAAAACAAAATATTTCCACTTAATGTTTCAAATATTAAAAAGCATGCTTTTGTTGTAACTTAAATAAATGAGTCTAATTTGTGGCATTTAATATATGAACATCTTAACATTAAGGGTTTAAGGTTGTTAAATAAAAAAGAAATAATTTTCAGATTACCCAAAATTAATACACTTGATATATGTGAAGGATGCATTTATGGCAAACAAAGTAAAAAATTATTTTCAATTAGAAAAGCATGGAGAGTATCTAATTTTTTTGAATTAATTCATACTGACTTATGTGGACCTATGAATACAAAATCATTTAGTGGAAGTCAATATTTTCTATTATTTACTGATGATTATAGCCACATGAGTTATGCATATTTTCTAAAACTAAAATATGAAACATTTGATAATTTTTAAAAATTTAAAGCACTTCTAGAAAGGTAAAGCACTTGTAGAAAGACAAAGTGGTAGACACATAAAGACACTTTGGACAGATAGAGGTGATGAATTTTTATCTAATGAGTTTAATTATTTTTGTGATGAAAATGATATTCATAGAGAATTGACAACACCATATACATCGGAGCAAAATGGTGTAGCTAAACGTAAGAATCAAACTATCGTTGAAATGACAAGAAGTTTGCTTGAAGGAAAATACCTTCTAAATCGTTTTTGGGCAGAAGTAGTTGCAATAGCAATTTATTTGTTGAATATTTCACCAACAAAGGTTGTTATGAATCAAACTTCATTTGAGGCTTAGTATGATATAAAACCAAGTGTAAGCCATCTAGGAATTTTTTGTTATATTGTTTATACTTTGGTGAATTCACAAAACCATCACAAGCTTGATGAAAAATCTAAAAAATGCATCTTAATTGATTATTCCTTACAATCTAAAGTATATCGATTATATAATCTTGTTAGTGGCAAAGTTATTATTAACGGAAATATTGTGTTTGATAAAAGGGCAAGTTAGAATTGGGAGATCAATAAAGGTGGAACACAAATTTAGATTCCGGTAGAACTAGACACTCCAAGAATCAAATGACAGATCTTGCTCTAACAATTTCATCGTCAATCTCACCTAATAGCAGTTCAAATTCTGATTCCTCAGATGAAACCCCTCTAGGAAAATTCTGATCACTAAAAGAAATTTATGACTAAACATTTGCTTTGTTTATTTCAGATCCTATAACTTTTGAGGAAGCAGTTGAAAAAGAGGAATATGAAAAGCAATGAAAGAGGAAATCAAGTCAATTGAGAAGAATGAAACTTGGGAGCTAATGGATCTACCAAAAGAAAAGAAAGCTATTGGATTAAAATGGGTATTCAAAACAAAGTTTAATGCAGATGTAAGTATCCAAAAACATAAAGCTTGACTTATAATAAAATGATATTAACAGCAACAAGAAGGTATTGATTTTGATGAAACTTTTTCTCCAATTGCTAGATTCGAAACCGTGAGAACTTTTTTGGCTTTAACTGCTCACTTAAGTTGGCCTATTTATCAATTTGATGTGAAATCTACGTTTTTAAATAAAGATTTACATGAAGAGATTTTTGTTACTCAATTTGAAAGTTTTTTGGTTAAAGGACATGAAGAAAAGATGTATAAGCTAATTTATAAGCTTAAACAAGCTCCAAGTGCATGGTATAGTAAAATTGATTATTATTTTCATCAAAATGAATTTAAGAGGAGCAATAATGAACCTACTTTTCATCTAAAGAAGGAAGGTGAACGTAATATTATAATGGTTTGCCTATATGTTGATAATATTATATATATGGGTTTATCTAACTCTTTTGTAATAGAATTTAAAAAATATATGATGAATAAGTTTGAAATATCAGGCCTAGGTCTACTATATTATTTTCTTGGGTTGGAAGTGAAGCAAGGATTAGATGAAATTTTTATTTCACAAAGAAAGTATGTAATCGATCAACTCAAAAATCTACCATGATTAATTAAAAAGTTGTAGTAACACCCATGAACATAAATGAGAAATTGAAACTTAAAGATAGTACATGTTTGACAAATCAGATATTACCTTCTCTATTGGTGTAGTATCCAAGTTTATGCATAGCCCAAGCAAACATTATCTCGGAGCTGTTAAAAGAATTCTACATTATATTATTGGAACTACATATTATGATATTTGGTATTCTTATAATTTTAAATGTAAATTATTTGGTTTCACTGATAGTAATTGGGCAGGAGCTTCAGATGATAGAAAGAGTACTTCAGGTAATATTTTTTACCTCGGATCATGAGCTATATCTTGGAGTTCAAAAAAACAAGCAACAATTACGTTACCGATCTCGGAAGTAGATTATATAACTGCAACATTAGCAACTTATCAAGTAATATGGTATAGAAGACTTCTAAAAGATCTTCATCAAAAACAAAAAGAAGCAACAGAAATATTTTGTGATAAAACGCCATAATTACAATGATGAAGAATCCAACATTTCATAGAAGAACGAAACATATAGAGATATGCTATCATTTCATTCGGGATCTTATAGCAAATAGAGCCATAGCAATGAAGTATTATAAAATTGATGAACAAGTTATGAATATCCTCACCAAATCGCTTCCAGTTCAAACGCATGTTTATTTCATGTCGCAAATCGGTGTATGTAACTATGAATCAAGGAGAAGTGTTGAGAATTGATTCATGGTAGTTATCTAGGTAGTTAGCATGTTCTATGTAGTTATATGCATGTTCTAAGTAGTGACCCATGATCTAAAAGTTATAGGATAGTTCCTACACCTAACTCAATTATGGGTGACATTTTGGAGTGAAGTAGTTACCTCTAGGTCCTATAAATAGGACCATAGTTCATATAGCAAGATAGAATATATGCACTTAGGAATATCTTATAAGTGTTCTATGTCTTACCTCTTATTTAAATACTACATCAATTTTTTGATCAAAATAATTTTTTTAATTATATTATAGTATTCTGTTTTTATGTTTTCTTTCTCCGTTATTCCCAACCAATGTGCATGCGTATGACAAAGCACTTAAAGCACCCTTTGCAGCTGATCGAGGACAAAATTCTAAGTCTAGTAAAGGGCATTGTACTTCGTCATCCGAAGACTCCTATTCGAAAGCACAAGCACCAAAAACTGATAAATGGATCAATCAAATTTTCTATTCCATCATAAATCATAATGGAAGATATTCTTCGAATTAGAGATGATTCCAATAATATTTCCCTAACTGCTAATGGTTATGGATTCTCTGGGCTATAAATAAAAAATTCTACTCTAGGTTCTTCTCTCTACTCTCTTTACCACATACCTTAGGAATTATACCTTGATTTAAGTGTCACCTTAGGAATTATACCTTTGAATGCTCCACTAATGATCTTTTCTTAAAGGTGGAAACATGATGATTATGCTCGATCCAAAGCTTCCATCTTCAACCACAAATCCATTGTTGATGATGCCTTGGTTTCGGTGCCTTCATCCATACACGAGCTTGAAAATGGAAGAGAAAATAAGTTCATATGAAGAATGTGGTCAGAAATTCGTTAAAAAAAAGTCTGAGCAAAATTTCAATATCTAATGTCTCCTCAAAGTTCACATCGGTAGATGATTTATAGAGTGCTGAGATTCAAGAACCAAACCAAATTGATTTGTCTTCCAAATTCGATTTGACAACCAACTTTTGTTTAACAGTGAAAAAAATTTATATTTCATTTAGTGATCTTGGACTAATGGGGCCTTAAACATATGTGTGTACTAGATCATGTTATTGTATCCATTCTTCTCAATCTTAAAGGTTTTCCTTTCTTGCTTGCTTATGGCACATCATATAATTTAATTGGATAATTAATTCTTGAAAATCCTACCTCTATATTATGATTCTTCAAAGTTTTAATTCCATTTAAGTGACCATATTTAAGATTCATAATACAAAGTTGTCCTCAATAACAACTTTAAAATAATTTGACTAATCAATGTATAATTACAAAAAAAAAATTTAGTCATTTTTTTTATCTAATTAGTATTTTATTCCTTTCATATAAATTGAAAGAGTCATATCCTTCATTTCTATAATGTAGTTTTTAAAAAATTGAGTCAAATTAGTCATTTTTGTTTTTTATATTAGGAACACAATAAATATCTAAAATGAATAATTACTTGTTAAACTAAGTCTAAGGACAATTAACTTTGTATTTTTCTTTTATAAAATGTTCCTTCAAAGTTCTTGTATTTAGTACCATGTAATAAATTGATTGGTTTTCAATCATCATTATTCATTAGTAAAATGAGAATTTCATGGTTTTTTTCTTCCTGAAGAATTTTTTTTCTAATTTTTATTGTCAGGATTATATTAATATCCAGAAGCATAATGACCATATCTTTTACAAACATAATAATAAATTTTAGATTTATCATCAATTTATTTAGGATTTCAACTATATCTATAGCTTGGAACTTGTCCTTTATTACATCCTTGATGACTTTGGCTAGAAGATTTATCACTTTGTTTTGTGATTCATGAGTGGTTTGATTGTCTTCTTCATTATCCATGGTCTCTTCCTCTTTAACACCTCAATTCACTTTTGTTCTCATATGTGAATTTGGTTTGCAATGCTTGCCCTATGGGTTTAACTTCTAATCTTTTTACAAGCTTTTGTTTAAGATAATTTATTAGTTGTTCTAAATATATTTAGTGTAAGTAGTTACATTCTTCAATTGCTATGACTATTAGATATCTTAAAATTTTTTCGATTACTTTTGATCACTTATTCTTCCAAAGTTTTTTTCTCATTTGATGAATAACAAAAATTACTTTTGAGAAATTATCAGACTTAGATTTATAAGTAACTTGTTGTAATATTTAAAGCTTAGCTCATAAAACTTGTTAACAATTATCATTTATTTTGTCCATGATACCAATTATTTTTTGAAATATTTTTTCATGGTTTTATTATTGATGTCTTTGCTAGAGAAATAGTCTCAAGTGTTATTAAACCTTTGGTAAATTATGAACAAAACTTTATAGTTATTTTTTAGGTTAAGGTCCATTTAATATCTTATAGTTTACTCATTATATAAAATAATTAATATATTTTAAAAAACATAGCATATAAGCTCCTTTCATCGTTAACAAACGTTAGAGTCTGCTTACGTGGCATATTGACTAATAATAAACTACTAATATAATGACACATAAAATTTAAGTTTTTAAAAAATATTTATTTTAGCCCTTGTGATTTTGGTTATGAAGCACTTAAGCTCTTTTGGTTTTGCTCGTGTCTAAAATAACCTATACATCTTCATAAACATAGCATATAAGCCCATCCTATCAAATCTGAGTTAATAGATGTTAGAGTCTACTTACCTAACATGCTAACTCATAATAAACTATTAATATAATAATATATATAATCTAAAATAAAAAATTATGACTACCATTAATGATGGGAGAAGGCATCGTCATGGAAACGACCACTAGTAATAGCATCAAACCGCTGTTGCTTAGTAGGACGTCGTACGCATGCAACATCTCAAACACTAACTATAAGCTCAAGAGCTTCTAGTCCTACCTCATGTGGATATGCATCGACCATTTCAACATTAGGTATGCAATGGTCTCCTAGTCCCTCTTCCATCTCCTAGGCGTCTTCATCCCCATTGCCTCCCACTTCATCCTCTCCTACACCCCCACCATCGCGCCTATGACATGGTGGTCCAGCTCTCTCTTACCTCTACCTCCGGCCTCTCCTATCTCTTCCTCTTCACCTTCGTCCGTTGCTTCCTCTTCTTTAATAAGATAGATTTTTTTTTTAACTTAAACTATACATGCTATTATATTAATAATTTATTATTAGTTAGTATGTTATAAAAAGTAGACTCTAACGTCTATCAACTCAGATTTGATAGAAGTGACTTATATGCTATGTTTTAAAAAGTATAAGAGTTATTTTAGACATAAACAAACTAATAAGGGCTTAAGTGGTTTATTACCAAAACCATAAGAGCTAAAATAATTTTTTTTTTAAAAACTAAAATTATATGTTATTATATTAGTGGTCTATTACCAAAACCACAAGAGCTAAAATAATTAAAAAAAAAACTAAAATTATATGTTATTATATTAGTAGTTTATTATGAGTCAGCATGTCATGTAACCAGACTCTAATGTTTGTTAACTTAGACTTGACAAGAGAGGCTTATATGTTATTTAAAAATGTAGGTGTTATTTTAGATATTAGTAAATCACAAGAGCTTAAGTGGTCCATGGCTAAAATTACAAGGGCTAAAATAAACTTTAATCCTTATTTAATTTTGACCTTTAAGTTATTCTTTTTCTTCTCTATCTATTTTATCTTTTTCTTATATATTTGATTTAACAAATCTACATTATGCTAACTCCTATAGGTCTAAAGAGTAGAGAACAACATTCATTTTAAAGGGCTAAGGAGATAGATGAAGTTGCAAAACTAAAGGGAATATTAGGGACAAGACAAAGTCTTGAAATATTTTTACAATTCAAACTCATGTGTTTCATAAAAAGGTACATGTACTTTATATAGGCCTCGAGTATATTCATTAAATTATATTTAATTATCTATTTTTATCTCTGTAAGAACTATTCTTAAATGGTGTTCAAGTATGCCTCTTTGAATTTACATTTGATTCTATTGGTCTATTCTACTTTTCTCTCATGTTAGTTCTCCAATATATCAATGAAGGAAAGAGTTGATTGATAATTAATTCAGATAGGATTGCAACATTTAATAAGGATGCTTTGATGGTAAACTCAGACTTAGTTGATGACCTCTTTATCAATTGTCTTGTTAAAGCTAACGATCGATATTCGATATGAAAGACAAAAAATATTCTTTTAATCTACCCAAGCTTTTCTAAGGTAAAGGTTCATTTTAGTCCATGTGATTTTGGTCATGGAGCAATTAAACCCTTATGGTTTTGCTCATGTCTAAAATAACCCATACATCTTTATAAACATAGCATATAAGCCCCTCTTGTCAAATCTGAGTTAATAGATGTTAAAGTCTACTTACCTAACATGCTAACTCATAATAAAATATTAATATAATAATATATATAATTTAAATTAAAAAAATTATGACCACCATTAATGACGGGAGAAGGCATCATCGTGGAAACGACTACTAGCAGTAGCATCGAGCCGTTGTTGCTTAGTAGGACATCGTACGTATTCAACATCTCCAATAATAACTATAAGCTCAAGATCCATTTAAGCTCTTATAGTTTACTCATTATATAAAATAAATCATATATTTTCAAAAACATAGCATATAAGCTCCTTTCATCATTAACAAACGTTAGAGTCTGCTTACGTGGCATATTGACTAATAATAAACTATTAATATAATAACATAAAATTTAAGTTGTTAAAAAAGGTTCATTTTAGCCATTGTGATTTTGGTCATGGAGCACTTAAGCCCTTATGGTTTTGCTCATGTCTAAAATAACCCATACATCTTCATAAACATAGCATATAAACCCCTCTTGTCAAATCTAAGTTAATAGATGTTAGAGTCTACTTACCTAACATGCTAACTCACAATAAATCATTAATATAATAATATATATAATTTAAATTAAAAAAATTATGACCACCATTAATAGCGGGAGAAAGCATCGTCGTGGAAACGACCACTAGAAGTAGCATCGAGCCGCTGTTGCTTAGTAGGACGTCATATGCATGCAACATCTCCAATACTAACTATAAGCTTAAGAGCTTCCAGTCCTACCTCAGGTGGATGTGCATCGATCAATTCAACGCTAGGTATGCAATGGTTTCCTAATCCCTCTTCCTCCTCCTAGGTGTCTTTGTCCCCACCGCCTCCCACTTCGTCCTCTCCTACACCCCCACCATCGTGCCTACAATATGGTGGTTCAGCTCTCTCTTACCTCTACCTCCGGCCTCTCCTATCTCTTCCTCTCCACCTTCGTCCATTGCTTCCTCTTCCTTAATAGGATAGACATTTTTTTTTAACTTATACTATACATGCTATTATATTAATAATTTATTATTAGTTAGTATGTCACAAAAAGTAGACTCTAATGTCTATCAACTCAAACTTGACAAAAATGGCTTATATACTATGTTTTAAAAAAATATAAGAGTTATTTTAGACATAAACAAAATTATAAGGGTTTAAGTGGTCCATGACCAAAACCACAAGAGCTAAAATGAACTCTTTTTTAAAAAACTTAAATTATATGTTATTATATTAATAGTTTATTATGAGTCAACATGTCATGTAACCAGACTCTAATGTTTGTTAACTCAAACTTGACAAGAGAGGCTTATATGCTATATATTTAAAAATGTAAGGGTTATTTTAGATATGAGGAAATCATAAGAGCTGAAGTGGTCCATGACCAAAACTACAATGGCTAAAATAAACTTTAATCCTTATTTAATTTTGACCTTTAAGTTATTCTTTTTCTTCTCTATCTATTTTATATTTTTCTTATATATTTGATTTAACAAATCTATATTATGCTAACTCGTCTATAGAGTAGAGATGAACATCCATTTGGATCTATCAAGCATCAATAATATAGTGGCCTTGAAACCAAATTTTGAATGGATAAGCAGATAAATGAAGTTCTAAAACTAAAGGGAATATTAGGGACAAGACAAAGTCCTGAAATATTTTTACAATTCAAACTCATGTGTTTTATAAAAAGGTACATGTGCTTTATATAGGCTCGGGTATATTCATTAAATTACATTTAATTATCTCTTTTATCTCTGCAAGAACTATTCTTAAATGGTGTTCAAATATGCCTCTTTGAATTTACATTTGATTCTATTGGTCTATTCTACTTTTCTCTCGTGTTAGTTCTCCAATATATCAACGAAGGAAAGAGTTGATTGATAATTAATTCAGATAGGATTGCAACATCTGATAATGATGCTTTGATGGTAAACTCAGACTCAGTTGATGACCTCTTTATCAATTGTCTTGTTGAAGCTAATGAACGATATTCGATATCAAGATCAAAGACAAAAAATATTCTTTTAATCTACCCAAGCTTCTCTAAGTTAAAGGTTCATTTTAACCCTTGTGATTTTGGTCATGGAGCACTTAAGCCCTTATGGTTTTGCTCGTGTCTAAAATAACTCATACATCTTCATAAACATAGCATATAAGACCCTTTTGTCAAATCTGAGTTAATAAATGTTAGAATATACTTACCTAGCATGCTAACTCACAATAAATCATTAATATAATAATATATATAATTGAAATTAAAAAAATTATAACAATCATTAATGGCGGGAGAAGGCATCGTCATGGAAATGACCACTGGTAGTAGCATCAAGCCGTTGTTGCTTAATAGGACGTCGTACGCATGCAACATCTCTAACACTAACTATAAGCTCAAGAGCTTCCAGTCCTACCTCAGGTGGATTTGCATTGACCAATTCAACGTTAGGTATGCAATGGTCTCCTAATCCTTCTTCCTCCTCCTAGGCGTCTTTATCCCCACCGCCTCCCACTTCATCCTCTCCTACACCCCCACCATTGCGCCTACGACGTGGTGGTTCAGCTCTCTCTTACCTCTACCTCCGGCCTCTCCTATCTCTTCCTCTTCACCTTCGTCCGTCGCTTCCTCTTCCTTAACAAGAGAGACATTTTTTTTAACTTAAACTATACATGTTATTATAGTAATAATTTATTATTAGTTAGTATATCACAAAAAGTAGACTCTAACGTCTATCAACTCAGACTTGACAGAAGTTGCTTATATGCTATGTTTTAAAAAATATATGAGTTATTTTAGACATAAACAAAATCATAAGGGCTTAAGTGGTCTATTACCAAAACCACAAGAGCTAAAATGGACTCTTTTTTTTAAATTTAAATTATATATCATTATATTAATAATTTATTATGAGTCTGTAAGTCACGTAACCAGACTCTAATGTTTGTTAACTCAGTCTTGACAGGAGAGGCTTATATGCTACGTTTTAAAAAATATAGAAATTATTTTAGATATAAGTAAATCATAAGAGCTGAAGTGATCAATAGCCAAAACTATAAGGGCTAAAATAAACTTTAACCCTTATTTATTTTGACCTTTAAGTTATTCTTTTTCTTCTCTATCTATTTTATCATTTTCTTGTATATTTGATTTAACAAATCTACATTATGCTAACTCCAATAGGTCTAAAGAGTTAAAGAGTAGAGAAGAACATTCATTTGGATCTATCAAAGCATCAATAATATAGTAGCCTTGATACCAAATTTTGAAGGGATAAGGAGATAGATGAAGTTATAAAACTAAAGGGAATATTAGGGACAAGACAAAGTCCTGAAATATTTTTACAATTAAAACTCATTTGTTTCATGAAAAAGTACATGTGCTTTATATAGGCCCCGGGTATATTTATTAAATTACATTTAAGGACTATGCCTTTAAGTTAAAGCGCAATCGAAACGGTTTCAAGCGAAACGTTGCTTTTATCGTACGAAGTTTCCGAAAGTGTTTAAATCGTCGAAAGTTTATTGTTCTTTACCGCTGCACTAATTCACCCCCCCTCTTAGTGCCGCTCCGGTCCTGACATCTTTGAATTTACATTTGATTCTATTGGCCTATTCTACTTTTCTCTCAGTTCTCCAATATATCAATGAAGGAAAGAGTTGATTGATAATTAATTCAGATAGGATTGCAACATCTGATAAGGATGCTTTGATGGTAAACTCAGACTCATCAGTTGATGACCACTTTATCAATTGTCTTCTTAACGCTAATGACCGATATTCAATATCAAGATCAAAGACAAAAGATATTCTTTTAATCTACACAAGCTTCTCTAAGGTAAAATTCTCAACAAATACTTTGCTTTCCCTTTATTTCAACTCCAATATAAGAGAAACTACTAAACCTCAAGCTTGGGAACTTGAGAAATATATATACCTTGCAATACTTCTTAGCACTGTATGAGAATGTTATCAATATGGAATGATCTAAAGATAATCAATGTATGCAATATACCTCTCTAATAAGAAAAAAATATATTTGTGACCAAAATTTTGATTTTAATATTGCAAAATTACCTCTGTGCTTTGACTATCTTAGCCGAGAAGTTAATTTTGATTGGGCTAGAGTTGAAGGGCTTACTCAATCTTATTTTATTTCATTGATATTATTTAAAAATTAATTTCTTAACGAATGTATAATTTTTCTTTTCAAATAAAAGCTATAGAGTAATTATTTTTATGACTCTTTCGAAGCATTACCTTACAATGCTTCCTCACTATCCTAATATCTCATTATTTAATTATTCCTAGAAGACCAAATATTTTGGCCCAAATTTCCTTATCACTCTACACCATCTACTTTAACGAGTGCTATTTAGCTCAAGCAAATTATCCCTATAATATTCTTTGAGCAATGTGGTCTCCATATGCCTAAGGAGGTGGAACTTATAGGTGTCATTAAGTTCAGTGCTTGTCTATATATTAACTTGATTGGAAAACAAAATATGGTGAAGTATGGGGAAAAATAAAAAAGGCCCATAGATAGTTCTTTAGTTTTTCTAAATTATATCTCGTTTTGCAATTAATAATGTATAGCACTCTAATTTTTCTGCACGACCAGAGCAACTCTAAAAAGGGGCATGGCAGACTCAGCTAATCTCAAGCTGTGGGATTATCTGGTTCAGTTTAGTTGAGAGGTTGCGGACTGATTCAGCTAATCAATTTGTAGAAATGGTGTAATTTATCTTATTCTTGATTTTTTCCCCAAATGATCTAATTTATCCTAAATATATCTAAATAAATATTTTATAAAAAATAATAAAATATCATCCAAACAAAACTTAAAACTATTTACTTAAGTAATCACCTTAAACATTAGTTTTGTAATGTTATACCAAATCATTTACCAAAGATTAAGGTTCATAACTTTATCGAATATATTCTTTTACAATAATATATTAATTAAATGGTGATATATCAGAGTCACTCATTAAATATCGAGGGTTTGAGATATTATCTTCTAATGTAGTTCTAGTATAGTGATGAATATTTTTAATAAGATGCTAACAAATTTAGCTGGTAAAGACTTTATTAGATCACGATAAAGTTTTAACTAATTTTTTCTTAAAAATTAATATAACTTCTTAAATGTTGATTTTTTTTTCCAATCTGGATAAGAAAATACTGAGTATGGTAGTTGCATTTTTCCAAAACAAAAAAACCTTGCAACTACTACAACATAAGGTGAAAAAACATATATGAAAATGGGTACTCATAGTAAAATGGGACACTATTTAAAAAAAAACAAAACATTATGGATTTTTTTGGGCATTCACCTATATAAATACATGTGAAAGAATTTAGATGTAGTATATTATGAGACAGTTGCCAAATGGTGTACTTGGAAGTTTGACTAGTGGGATTTCTTGACTGACTTAGCCCAAATCAATACGCCAATCTTAGCAATCACATGATGCGATCTTTGTGATCGATTCGATTGTCCCCACTTTAACCATTTGTTACAAGATTTCTAACTAGTTAGGCCCATTCCCTTTGTCCACCTAAGATATTACAAAAAACATTTAATTAAGGCATCGAATTGAACCGAAGTTGTCACCAATTAAGCTCCATAATTGATTTCATCTAGAATTGCTGCTTAGTCTTCGAGTAATACTATCAATTAGGGCTAAGCCAACACAAAAATTGAACTTGGTCCCTGTCTAGTCTGACTAGGCTGGCTCTGTCCTATACAGTCCAATGTTCTCAAACTTGCTATTATTCACATAATCACCCTTTAAAAAATAACTATAATTTAATCAAATTGTAATGATAGTTTTTCATCTTCAATTGCTACTTAATTTTTGAGTAATTCTCTTGATTATGCCTAGTAAATCGATCCAAAAGTTGAATTTATTTGGAATCTGATATGATTAGGTCGGCTCAATCCTATATAGTCCCACTTGGGTGACCACTAAAATATCATTAAACTTACTGTTATTCACATAATCACTCTCTTGTCAAAGTGTTAAAGTAGTTTCAGAATTGAAACATAGATAAATCATCATCATTGGTCATTTTCTATGCTTAATTATCGATAAGTATCGTAGCCCGAGATAGGGGACAATGAGCGCTCTCCTCCCCCTCCACCTAAGAGTTTCAAGATCTCTTCCTTTCCGATTCCCGTAGACAAAGCTATTCATCGTCTGAGTCTACCATGCAAACTTCACCATTTTCATCCTATTCTCCACGCAACTCCTCACCATTGATCATGCTTCTCTCAACCAAACGGGCTAGTCTATTTTGAGACTCAATGGGGACACAAGATTCAATACGAGGAGACTCTCCTCCACATCTAAGAGAATTTCAAGTTGGAGATAAAGCTTGACTCAGTGAAGGTTATCACATGGAGTGTTAGAGCTGGTCCCAAGAAATTACCAAAGGATAATTTGACAACCTAATAAAGACAATAAACCAGAATAAAAATAAAAGAAACAAAAACATCAAATTTACATGATTCAGTCAATTGACCTACATCCACGAACGAAGGAGGAGCAAATCACTACTATAAAAGAGAGACAATTACAATTGCCTTAGAAAGATGTTCCTAGGCCATAAAACACTCGAAATTACTAAACAAGAAAAACCCAAACTATAAGCCCACACTATTTAACTGAGTGTGAACTTAAACTCAAAGCAAACACTTAGGTTTTTCTTGTGGTGTATTTGACTTCAAAGCCTAGGCCGTTATTTATAGTTTAAACAGGAGATACCAAACTTGATTTTCCTGATGTGGGACTATGTGGGACTTGCCAAACAAACAAATCTCCACCTTGGCATGTCCCAACAATACTTGCTCTACCTTCTTCACAAAAGCCCTAACGGGCAATCACCAATAATGAACACTAACCAAGTCCAAGCACT